>LZPO01117099.1:147064-160179 GCA_001675575.1 Neotoma lepida
TTGGTGCAGGGTAAGAATGCCCCTTAATTGTGGGCATCAGGACAAATGTTTTAAGTTGTAGTTAGGTATTATGTTGTTTTTGTAAAGGAGTGGTTGTAGGTCCTCTTCTAGTATACATGACTTCACTAGCTCTGAGTAATTAACTAGGCTTCCAGAACCAGGCATGGTTTCCTTCTTGTTGAGTGTGTCTTAAGTTACCACCAATGTATGTTTGCCACTACTGCACTCAGAGTAAAGGTGCCNTGCTGGTTATTGATGTGGTTCATAGGCATCATAGCTGGGTAAGGACTGTTGGTTGCCTCCCTCCTATGGAAACTTTCATAGCACCTTCTGGTACCATGAAAGAGAGTTTCTCATGTCTGGTATTGGAGTTTTGGTTAGGTGGTCTTTGGCTCTTGGAGGTAATACTGTCAGATGAGAAAAGTTTGTTAAAATTATATGCATATTTATACACAGAATTATGTGTGTTAGTTTTTTGAGGTAAATAGTTAGTAGTATGATTCCTTGTGACTTTCAGACNCCCTTGTTATTTTACCCACCTCCTTCCTCCTTGTCTATTAACCTCCCTCCCCTCTCCCTAAAGAGCCCCCCTTTCCCATATCAGATCAGTGTATCCCATTATCCCCCTTTACTCTTCTCTGTTTTTACCTCCCTCTCCGTCCCTAAAGTGCTCCCACTTCTGTCTCCCAGATCAGATCTCTGCTGTTTCCCTCTCCGTGTTCCTGAACCCCTTTCCTGGCAGTGGTTCCATTTTACTTTCCTAGTTTCTTCAGTTACTGCAGGCTGTGTCCCCACACCTAAAGATTGGAAGCTGTGAGCCCCCATGAGGGGGAGCATAAAGCATGGGGCTTTCTGGGTCTGGAATATTTCACTCAATATGATCTTTTCTGGTTCTGTCCATTTACCTACAAAGTTCATGTTTTCATTTTTCTTTACAGCTGAACAGTATTTCATAATGTATATGTACCACATTTCCATTATGCATTCATCAGGTGAAGGACATTTCCTGTGTTTTCATATCCTAGCTGTTATGAATAGGGCACATGAATATTCTAAGGAGTAGGATGTTGAGTCCTTTGGACATATATGCCAAGGAGTGATATGGTAGGGTTATATGGTAGATTTACTTTTAGTTTTTTGAGAATTCACCACACTAATTTCCATAGTGGCTTGCACTAGTTTGCAATCCCACCAATGGTGAGTGAATGAGGGTTCCCTTTCTACACATCCCCTCCAGCATTTGTTATTGGTTGTTCCATTGATCATTGCCATNCTGACTAGAGTAAGGTGAAATCTCAAAGTCGTTTTGATTTGCATTTTCCTAATTGAGAAAGTAAATAGGGAAGGCAAACATTTTTTGAGATATTTGTCAACCATTTTTTTTCTTCTGAGAACTCTGTTAAGGTCTCTAGCCCTCCTTCCTTCCTCCTTCCTTTCTTCCGTCCGTCCGTCTGTCCATCCATGCTTCCGTCTTTATTATTTATTTATTTGTTTGTTTATTTATTTATTCATTCATTCATTTATTTATTTATTTAACTGTTTATTTATTTATTTTTGTTGGGGTTTTTTTTGTTTGTTTGTTTGCTTTTTGAAGCAGGGTTTTTTCAGTGTAGCCCTGGCTGTCCTGGAACCTACTTTGTAGATCAGGCTGGCCTCCAACTCAGAGATCTACGTGCCTCTGCCTCCTGAGTGTGGGGATTTAAAGGTGTGCGCCACCACACCTGGCCCATTTTTCTAATGAGTCATTTGTGGTTGGTTGTTTATTTAACTCTTTGTTTTCTTTTCTTTCTTTTTTTTTTATAGAGATCTTAATAAGCAAAAGAAGCAGGCGAAACGTTAATACACTGAACAATAATTTTGTCCTTTTTTTTTTCTTTTGAGTTCTTTATATAGTCTGGATATTAATTCTCTGTCAGATTTATAGCTGGCAAAGATTCTTTATTCTGTGGGCTTCCTCTTCATCCTGTTGATTATTCTTTTAGTTTTGCAGAAGCTTCTTAGTCTTATGAAATTCCCCTTGTCAATTGTTGGCCTTAATTCTTGAATTAATAGAGTCCTATTCAGAAAGTCCTTTGGTACACCTGTATCATTAGAGTACTGCCTATGTTTTCTTCTAGCTATTTTGGTGTTTTAAGAGTTAGTTTTTGTTCAAGGTGATAGACACAGATCTAATTTCATTCTTCTGCATGTTGACATCCAATTTTCCCAGAAGCATTTGTTGAAGATGTTTTCTCTTCTCCAGCTTATGTTTTTGGTGTCTTTGTCAAATAGTAAGTGGCTGAAGTTACATGTACTCATGTTTGGGTCTGTGATTTTTTTTTCCATTGGGCTACATGACTGTATTTGTGCCAGTACCATGTTCTTTTTATTACTGTGACTCTGTAATGCATCTTAAAATGTAAAATGCCAGTTCCTCCAGCATTGTTCTTTTTGCTCTGGATTGTTTTGGCTATCTGGGGTCTTCTGTGGTTTCATATGGATTTTAGGATAGTTTTTTTCTATTTCTGTAAAGAATGAGATGGGGATTTTGATTGAGATTGCATTGAATTTGAGAATAGCTTATAGTAAAATTGTCATTTTCATGTCAGTTGTCAATGTCATTTCTATTGATCCATGAGCATGGGATAACTTCCCATTTTCTAGTGTTTTTATCTCTTCAAAATTTTAATTTTATTTGTAGAGGTCCTTGATTTCCTTGGTTAGGTTTATTCCTAGATATTTTATTTTCTTTGAGGCTATTGTGAATAGGTATGTGCCCATAATCTCCTTCTCTATATGTTTGTTGTGGTGTGGTGTATAGAAAAGCTCTTGATTTGTGCAGGGTGATTCTGTATCCATATTGCTGAATTTCTTTATCATTTCTAGAAGATTTCTGGTAGAATTTTTGGGATCTCTAATATATAGAATCGGATCATCTACAAATAGGGATAGTTTGACTTCTTTTTTCCTTATGTGTATTCCTTTAATTTCCTTCTTTTGCCTTATTGTACCAGCTAGCACTTCAAGCACANTATTGAAAAGGAGTAGGGATGGTGAACATCCTGTCTGGTTCTTGACTTCAGTGGGATTGCTTCAAGCCTTTCTCCATTTAGGATGATGTGGGCTGTGGGTATGTTACAGCTTTTATTGTGTTGAGATATGTTCCCTGTAGCTCTAGATTCGTTCTCTAGGATTTTTATGAAAGCATGTTGGATTTTGTCAAAGGCTTTTTCTACATCTGTTGAGCTGATCATGTGAATTTTGTCTTTAAAACCCATTTATGTGATTTAATGCATCTATTGACTTGTATATGTTCAACCATTCCTGCATTTCAAGGATAAAACCAACTTGGTCATGGTGGATAATCTTTTTGATGTATGTCTGTATTCTGTTTGAAAGAATTATTTAATGAGTNTTTTTTTAATTTGTTAGGGATAATGGCCTGTAGTTTTCCTTTTTTGTTTTTTTTTGTTTGTTTGTTTGTTTTTCCTGGTTTAGGCATTAGAGTGATAACTGGCTTTGTAGAAGGCATTTAGGAGTGTTCCTTATGTTTCTTTTCTGTTTTGAATAGCTAAGAAACATTAGCTGTAGATCTTTGAAAGTCTAGTAGAATTCTGCTATGATTCTGTCTAGCCTTGGACTTTTTTTTCTTTTTTCTTTTAAACAGGAAGGCTTTTATTACTATCTCATTGTTCTCATTTGTTGTGGGTCTGTTAAGGTTCTTGACTTCTTGGTTTAATTTTTGTAGTCTGTTTCAATCTAGAAATCCACTCACTTCTTTTAGGTTTTCCAGCTTAATATGGAGTACAGGTTTTTAAAAAAATATTCCCTTATAATATTATGGATTTCTTTGGTGTCTGTCATGTTTCCTTGTTCATTTCTGATTATGTTAATTTGGGTCCTTTCTTTCCTTTTGGTTAGTTGTCAATCTTGTTTATCTTCTTAAAGAACCAGCTCTTAGATTCATTGTTTCTTTGTATTGTTTTGTTCCTATTTCATTGATTTCTGGTTTTTGTTATTTCTTGCTGTCAACTGTATTTGCATTTGGTTTGTTTTTCTTTATCCAACTTTTGAGTTGCACTCTTTCTGAATTTTTAAGGTAGGCACTTAGATTTATAAATGTCCCTCATCGGACTGCTTTCAATATGTCCCAGAAATTTTGTTGTATTGTGTTTACATTTAATTCTAGAAAGTTTTTTTTATTTCTTTCTNGATTTCTTCTTTGACCTATTCATCATTCAGTAATGAGTTGTTTACTCTCCATGAATTTGTGTATTTACTTGAGACTTGTTTGCTGTTGATTTTAATTTTTATTGTATTGTGGCAAAATAAGCATACAAGGAGTGAGTCAAGTCTTTTTGATTCATAAAGATTTGTTTTGTGTCCCAGGATGTGGTCTATTTTAGAAAAGCTTCCATGTGCTGCTGTGGATTTGGTATTTNGGTGGAATATTCTGTAGATATCCATTAATTCCATTTGATAAATCAATTAATTCTGATGTTTTTGTCTTTCATTTTTCGTAGGNATGACCCATCTGTTGGAGAAAGTGGATTATTGAAATGGAGTACTCATTATTAATGAATGTTAATCTGTGTCCCTAAACCCAGTAATAGATTTTTTAAATGAAATTGGGTGCTTCAGAGTTTGATAAGTTTAGGATAGTAATGTCNTCTTGGTTAGAACTGAAGTGTCCCTCTTTATCTCTTCTGATTAGTTTTAGTTTGAAGTCTCTTTTCTCAGATACTAGTGTAATGGTGTGTGCTTGCCTCCTGTCTCGTTTGATTGGAGTACTCTTAATCACCCTTTCACTCTAAGGTGGTGCCTTTTTTTAAAAGCTGAGGTGTGTTTGTGTTTTCTTGGTTGTTGAGCAGAAGAATAACCTTCAGCTCTTTTCTCCTTAATTTCATTGAGTTGTTTCTTTATGTCTTCTTCAAACTCCTTGAATTCTTTGAAGTTTATGATTGTTCTTTTAAATTCTATATCCTNGAGTTCATCTAGGTAATTCTTGTTGGTGAACATTTCTATAGGACTTGTAGGTTTTACAGAAAGGATACTGGCCTGATTTTTCATATTGTTGGTATTTTTGTGATGAGATCTGTGCTTATGGACTTCTTTTGTTAGTCCTGAGTCTGTTATGGACAGAGCAGGCTTGGGGCAGACAAGAGGATATATGGGTGGTTTGGGCCTAGAGATTGGATATGTGTTGGATGGAATGAAGTCAGGTGGACAGAGCGTACTGGCTGGTATATACGATGTGCTTCCTGGTCCCAGCCTGGAGTGTGGAGCTATATCTGGCTGGGTGGAAAGGTAGGNTATGGTGTGGGAGCATCTTGGGTTTGGGATGGATAGAGTGGAGGGTCCTGACCGAAGCCTAGAGGTCCTTTTTGGTACAGGCAGGGGAGGCCAGACTACATGATGGGCCCAGGCTAGATCTGGCAGGTTGTAGAAAAGGTATGTTTGATGATATCAAGGAAACTCACCAGTCAAGACCCTGGAGGAGGACCTGGATACTAAGTGGGGTGATTGCAAGTGGTACAGGAGGGACCTGTGGGTGATTACAGGTAGGACAAGTGCTGGGGAAAACCTAGGGGTTGACTTTGGCATGATAGATTAGGCAGAGGCATGGGATGTCAGACCCAGTGGAATCCTGGGTTTGGGTCCTGGACAGTCAGTGGGTACCTAGACTAGGCTGGCACACTGGTTGTGGACCAGGGCTAGATCTGGTGGATTGTATAGATAGAAGGGTTGGGGAAGGGGGAGGGGGACGACACTNGCTGGGCTAGATCCTAGAGGAGGAGGATATGAGAATTCTCTTTGCATGCTTTTAAAAATGGCTCTATTGAGATAAAATTAATGTAATTGAAATGTTTAAAGTGCACAACTCAATGATTTTGATTATTTCTAGAGATGGAGTTGTTTGTCAATATGGTTACCCTACACCCTTCACTGTCTCCCCAGCCTGTCTAGCCCCAGCTCCAGGTATCCAATAAGCTGCTCTGTGTCCCTTGAGGTTTGCCTTTGTAAGTGTTTCAGTCACCAGTTTCCCTGCCAGCTCTTTCTGGAGCCATGATTCTTACTCTGGCCCTCTGCTTCCCTGGCTGCCTACTGGAAGCCCTTTCCTAGAGATACCAGGATCTGTGACTGTGACCCGGCAAGTGCTAGTAGGTCTCTAGTGTGCAGTACATGGCCATGCAAAGAAGGTCTGGGCAGAAGTTTGCTGAGTGAATAATGATGCCAGTGAGGACTTGGGCCAGACTGGCCTGGGTTTTGAGGCTATTTACACCAATTGCTAAGATCCCCATTGTTCCCTTGGGGAAGGTCATATAGATCTACCTAATATAATGTCACCCTAAAGCCCTGCAGCCATAAACCAAAAAGATGCCACACAATCAAACTGGGTAGCCTGTTGATCAGACCTCACAGGTAAGGGATATGAGGGCCACTCAAGATGGAGACCAAGATACACAAGGTTCAGGGAGTCATCTCACCCCAGCTCTGATTTTCCTGTGCTGTGGATGGTCCACTTNCAGTGTGCACTCATCATGTTTACGGAGAGAGGGGAATATGTTCAGCTGGCTGGGCACTGCTAGTGTCCATTTAGCTCTTGGGCCTTCTGCCAACACTCCTGCATTTCATCAAAGCAAGGTTCTGTCATTCTTCCAGCAGCCTGTCCTGTCCCAACTCACTTCTCTTTCTACCCGCTTTCCTCAGGGGAAAAGTCATAGCTGGGGTTTTTTTGAGGGGGTTGTTATTAAGGACTCTTATAAAGAAGCCAANAAATGGGAGGATTTTTGACTTTTCATGGAGGCTGTGTGACCCTCTAGCAAGAAAATTGCCCTCTCTTGAGTCACAGATTCCACCACTAAATGCCATGGCCTGATGGGGCCTCCCAGTTTGCAGAATGTTGAATAAGAAATCTATTAAGAGCCTCCCTTCCCCATGACTTATTCAGAGATCTTCATGTGGATGCAGCAAGAGGGTTTGGATTTTCTTGTCACTGCTCCCCAAATGGCAGAAGGTACATTGGCTCAGTTGTTCCTCTGCCAACCTCTTCTTACCAACCAGATGTAGTTGTAAAGTATAGAGCCACAGTGTATGACATTCCTATAAGCACATTGTACTCCTTTTGCCAGGGTCTTGGGTGGGAGATGCTTTGGGCAGTAAAAGTATAACTATGCCTAACATTTGTTGAGGTTTTATAGGCTAGACACCATGCTTGGTGTTTTTCCTTATGTAGTTTTATTAAGGTATAATTCATTTGCCATAAAATTCACCCCTTTAAATTGTAGAGTTCTCTAGCTTTAGGATATTCATAGTACTCTGCAGCAATCTCCAGTGTCTCATCCCAGAANATTTTTATCACTTTCCAGAGAAACCTCATGCCTTTCCCCCTTGCTCCTGGGTAGCCATTCAGTCTACCTTCTGTTCTCTGGATTTGCCTGTTCCACATAGTTCACATGAATGGGATTCTATAGTATGTAGGCCTTTGTGTCTGGCTGCTTTCAATTATACAGTACTCTTGAGGTTCACATGCTTTTTGTGTGCATCAGAACCTCTGTCTGTCATGCTGCGCAATCATTGTGTGGGTGGACTACAGATCTTTNGACCATTTATCTGTTTGTGGGCATTTCTGTTGTAGCACCTTTGGATAATTGGGAGCAGTGCTCTCAGAATGCTGCTGTGCATTTATGTAGTTCTCTCGCGTGCTTACTACCTAGCAATGGAATCGCTGGGGCTCCCAGTAGCTATATGTTCAACCTTTTCCAAACTGCCAGGCCGTTCTCCAACTGCATCATTTTGCCTCCCTGTACTAGTTTATTTTGTTGAGACAGTCTTACTCTGCAGCCCAGGTTGACTTGGAACTCATGGTGATTCCTTTGCCTCAGCCTCCCTGGGGCTGAGATTACAGGCATGAACCACCTCACTTGGCTTCTGTGCTGNTTTTCACCTACATTATCACAGAAACGTCATGAGGTGGAGTTAGAACTGTTAATATTCTGCCTTTCAACAGCTCAGTGGCAAGTTGAAGCCCAGAGGTCTCCTTCCTTGCCCTTGGCTGCTCCTAGGCACTGATGAATCTTTGGCCAGTGTCAGATCTCTACCAGGCTCTGCTTTACATCTTCAGGATGGGGCCTTGGACTATGTCATTTACACTATTCCTGATGCTCAGTCAGGCCCATTTATTGACTAAAATGTCACCCTTTCCATCTTGGTGTGTTTGTAAGGAACTTGAGAGAGGCAGCCTTGTGTCTTTAGAGTTCTTTTGCTTTGTGGGTTTTCAGATGCCCTCTGGGTCTATGTTCCCCAAAGTATACTGGGGGAATCCTGTAACCTTTTAAATTAGGCACCTGTTCTAGATACTTAGTCTATGTTGGGGAGTGGGAGATGACATCCTATTTGTCAGCTTGCCTTGCTCTCTTATCCTCTGGTCCCATGCTGCTGCTGACCCTCCATCCTTTTTCTCTTCTAGGCTAAACCCATTTATGGTGGCTGGCTGCTCCTGGCTCCAGATGGCACTGACTTTGACAACCCAGTGCACCGGTCTCGGGTAAGGATACCTGAGAAAATTCTTAGAGTGGGAAGAACTGGAAGGAAGTTCATTTGAGAACAAATTGGTGAAATTAGGGAAACAGGAAGTAAACATTGGAACCTGAGTGACAAAGTCAGGAAGGATCCAACATTTTGTGAACTCTGAGGTCTCAGAAAGTTCTGCTTACATATATACAGAGTCCTTGTTTCAAAATGTACCATTCTTGTATGGGTGTCACCTATTGTGGGTCATCTGAACTCTTTGAAAACAGTCAAATGTAAAAGGCAAAAAAGCAGCTAAGTACATCTTTGCAGCATGTTAATCTAGCTCCAAGGTCCTTCAGAGCCAAGGCAGTTCCCTCCTGAACCAGAGGCTTATTTTAGCACTATGAGTCCTAATAAAGGGCTGAGGCTTAGACACCTGTGCTCTGTGACTAAGCCTTACACTGTCCTGTCTCCTGGGTATAGGTCTCTTCGGAAGCAAAAAGACAGATAAAGCTGCATTTTGCTGACCAGAGGCTTGCTCATTCCCTGGGCAGTCCACTGGGGATTCAGCTCCAGTCAGAGCATCTTTTCCATACATTTCCTCCTAGTTGTATTTATACGATTGCCCTAGCTCTGCTTGTCCCTCCTCACCGAGGTAGGGCCTCAAGAGTATATGCTCTGGCCCACAGAACTAGTGGCATTGTATTTCTGGTCCTTGGGCTTCCTTCTGGAATGGATTCTGATTTCAAAGATAACACATAGGAACCTTGGAAATGTTTTTGGAAGACAGGTGCCAGTAGTCTGTTTTGGAACTCCAGTCTGGAAGCAGCCCTGGCGGGTCCTCTCTGCATAGCCCCATGAATTCTGTTCTTACCCCCATGGGTAGCCAGTGGTTCCAGGTAGAATGCAGTATCCAGGGAGCCAAGTGCCTTTCCTGGCCTCTACTAAAACTTCAAAGCTGCCACCTCCAGCTCCTAATGAGAAAGTCATTGTTTTAAAATTTATTTTTCTGGCCTAGAGCAAAGAAACATATAGTTAATTCTGTGGCTGTATTGCTAGTCAAAATTTACATGTTATTGGACTTTATAAAATGTTGAGAATAGAACCTTGAGTCCTTCTGAAATCAACTCAAGGGGTTAGAGGGTGGGAGCTGTGCCTGTTAATGAGTTCTTATACTCACAGCCTCATGGGGTAGGCAAGACCCTTCACACAGAAAGGTGGTGCGTATGTTTGCCGTTTTCATTCCAGCTCTCAGTGGCTGACCATGGTAATACCTCTGGAGGCCTGACCTTTGTTGGGTTCTTCTCTGTTTGATTTTTGTTAGCTTGGTCCACCACTATTGAATTCCTCAGCCTTGGCTGTTTGCTTCCTGTCTCTTGGAAATCACAAGACTAACCCATTTTATATCATTTCCCAGACTTTCTTGGAAGGGATGCTGTCAGTGTCCCTGCATCCTCAGGTTATTTCAGATCACGTGAGATCATTCATCCAATATATCAACAAACATTCTATGAAAAAGCTTTACTGGCTGCAGTAGAAACANAGAAAAGTGACCACATAACAATTTCTACTCCCAAGGAAAGTTCCAACTTTAAAAACTTCATGGGGCATATGGAAGCACTAGTCATGTGTAATTAGACTCGTCTCCTGACCTCACCTAGCTAACTTATGTCTCTGGTTTCTTTCCTCCTTCCATCTACCCCAGAAGTGGAAGCCTTGGAGCCAGCATTCCTTAGATTCTGTGTGTCAGATATTGGGGTTCTGCCAGCTAAGACCCAGGGCCAGGATACCTGACCCCCCAACTCTGTGCTCTGTTGCAGAAATGGCAGCGACGATTCTTCATCCTGTATGAACATGGCCTCTTGCGCTACGCCCTGGATGAAATGGTAAGTGTCCCTGATCCTGGCCCTGCTCTTCCCCAGGCTCCTCAGCTGTGGCACTGCTGGCCACATCATATGTGAGTGCAGCCCTACTCAGGCTTCTGTTTGGGAGCCTGGAATGTTTTAAAGGACTTGTAGAAAATACTCTATAAACCCACATCTTGTGCTTAAGACTTTTTAGCAGTTGTTGGTGAGAGGAAGCCATGAAGAAGGAAGTCATTTGTTCAAGGTTGGAAAAAGTGAGGGTAAAGTCCTGGGGATCAGCAGGGGTTTGCACAGGTGGTGTTCCTACAGGCCTGTCTTCCCAGGACTGTCCCACTAGATCTTGGTGTAGATTTCTTATAGCTGGCACCCAAGGTCTGCTAGTCTTGTGATGAGAGCAGATGGCCTTCTTCCTTCTCTTCTGCTACCTGGTTTTCTGCCTGCAGCATGGGTGGGCCAAGTGCTTGCTGCTCTTGCTCCAAGGGCCAAACCCCAGCCCAGCCAGGTAGAACAGAATGTCTGCCTCTATTTCTACCCATGTCACCTCCCTTGTCTCTAAAGGAAATTTCTCTCTAAAGAAATGAAGCTTTGGATGCCTCTTCCTTTACAAGTGTGTTCAGGTATGCACTGTGGTGCCTATGAAGACTGGGACCACCTGGGAAAGTCTGCCTGTGCTGTTTCAAATAGATTGGCCCACTTGGTGTACTCAGAGCAGGTTTCTTAACTGTGATGCTGTGAGACTCTGGAGTGTGAGATAACTGTCTCCAGGGACTTTCCAGAGGGTCAGGACACTAGGAGGTGATCCTTAACACTCACGTGTGCCAAGCAGGCCCTTTTCCACCTATGCTTTCTGATATGGCATTTCACTCCTTTTATTCTGAGATCATTAGTGGAGTGGGCATGATATTGTTTGTACCTATAGCTAGCTCCCCCTCTCCCACAATAACTGTCACCTCATTGGTTGCTTAAGATTTTTCTCCCCATCATTCCTTCTGATGAACCTAAGAGTGAACCACAGAGGCTTTTGCTGAAGAGCCATCTGTGAGCCAGAGTAATTTGGAATGAGCACTGACAGTGACCCAGCTAGAATAACAGGAACAGATAGACATGCATGATGCTCTTCTCCCAGTTCAGGAGACATGGAGGGCAAACTCCACTCCTCTCTTGCTGTCCTCCTGTCTTAGCTGCCAATGGGCAGCAGCTCTGGGATAGGAGTTAGTCTCCCATAAGCCCCATTCTTAAATTCTGTAATAGTTAAGAGTGTTGGAACATCTAGAGGTCACTGGATTATGTTCTTGTTGGGCTCAGGCCATGAACATTTGAAAATCAGCACAGGAATTCTTCATTTAGGTCCAGCTGAAGTCTAGAAGAATTCATTATTCCATTGATTCAGTCACATCAGCACAAAGAGAGTGGCTGCTGCTGCCCATAACAGCTGCTTCTCAGTAAGTGAGTCCATTGAGCCAGGTGTACTGACACCTTGTGGTCCACAGTGTCTCCCAGCAACCTGGATATAATAGTCTGATCTCTATTGCTGCAATGAAGACCATGATCAAANACAACTTGGGAAAGAAAGGATTTATTTGGCTACAGGTCCTGATCATAGTCCATCATTGAGGGAAGCCAAACAAGGAACTNAAGCAGGGCAGGAACCTGGAGCCAGGAACTGAAGCAGAGATCAGTGAGGAACACTGCTTACTGACTTGATCCCAGTTTGCGTTTTTGTAAAACCCAGGACCACCTGCCCAGGGTGCTACTGCCCACAATGGGCTGGGCCNTTCCACATTAATCATTAATCAAGAAAATGCCCCCACTGACTGCCTACAGGCCAGTCGGATGACCACATTTTTTAAGTTGTGGTTCCCTCTTCTCAGATGACTCTAACTTGTGTCAAATTGAAAAGATAAAATAAATTAGCCAGTGTACAGGATGTGGGCTAAGGCAGAAGTGATTCTGTGTCAGGACTGTGAGAAACAAAAGAAGAAAAGACTTGAAGACAAGACATTGGGGGAACATCCAGTTCTGAAAGTTTTTGTGCGTGGACCATTTTCTAGCACATGGCCTTGGATCTGGAAAGACTTAATGTCGTCAGTTGATGTTTTTCTGCCCAGACCAGGGTAGTGCACATAGCTAGTACTTCTGAGAGTGAAGTGGCAAAACCAGCAGTGGCAGTCATGTTGAAATATCTTCTAAAGTATCACTTTGGGCTTATAAGGCTTTTCCATGTTGCATCAGGAAGTTCACATAAAAGCTACAAAGGAGGCCATCACAGTGAAGACTAGGCAGCAGGAGTCAGTCAGGGCAGGGGCCAGGAAAGAAGAGGCCATTTCAGTAGAAGTCAGGGAGGAAGTAGTATGAGGGCTCCTCTTGCTACGACTGAGGATGAGGGGAGCTTACCCATGCCCTCTGGTCTGCATCAGGTTAGGGTTTACCCTTTTGTGATCATTCCCTGGGGCAAGAAGACATGTCATCCTCTACTACCATATCCTCCACCCACCGTCCATTTGGGTGGGCATGGTTCTGAGACCTGAAGTAGATGTCTGTGCTTGATCTCATGTGGCTGAGCCTCAGCACAGAAGTTTTCCCATGTTCTTTCTGATTACCTTTAAGAGCCATGGTCTTCAGTAGGATTAGTGTGCCTCAAGGATNTGTGGCAGTTGTGTGATTTGATTGAGACAACTAGAGCAGTGATGCCATTGGTATATACTGGTGGGAGGCCAAGGATGCATAAGACATCTCCCACAACAAAGAAGTTTCTGT
>LZPO01117099.1:179115-193085 GCA_001675575.1 Neotoma lepida
GCCTAGCTAAAACTTATTTTTAATGCTGAAAAATAGTCCATTGTGTAGATGTCCCATATTTTGCTTATCTGGTCATCTGTTGATGGGTATCTGTGATCCCACCCTTGGACACCTATAAATCAGGCTATTGTGAGCAGTCACATTACAGACTTCTGTGTGGACATGTTTTTCTGTTTTATTGAATGTATGTCTAACAGTGGTGCTGCTGGGTCATAGGGTCATTGTATTTAGCCTTTGGAGGAGCCGGTACTTTTTCCCACAGTGGCTACCTCAGTTCTCATTCTGACCAGCAAAGCATGAGGGTCTTGTCTAGGCATATCCTTGTTGAATGTATTTGGCCTATGTCAGTTGGCTCTCACTGTAGTTCTCATTTACAATTTCCTGGTGGCTGAACAAGCTTTTTAACTTCTGTGAGCCTGTTCTTGAAGAAACCTAGCATGCTACTGAAGACTGTATTACTTATCTATTTGTCTGATAGTCATACAACATTTTTTGTGTCTTAAGGATTCTATAGACATTCACATCAAATTCAGGTCAGTCTTTCTGAAATAGGCCTCGGTTATACTCATCTTATAGATGAGAGAAACTGAGGTCTGNCGAGCAGAGGGACAGCCCCCACAGCCATGGTACTGTGTTACATCTCCATGGTTATCTATGCCTGGCATGTTACACATGAGCAGCACTTTCTGGGTGTACATAGTAAAACACATCAGGTATGGTACCACACAGGTGGCCATGGAGTTTTACTAAGCTGAATCTTTGCCCATGTAAGCAGCAGCATTTCCCTAAGCCTAGCCTGGGACCCACTGTAGCACTTGTTAGTTTTTCCTTAAGGGAAACTTGTTCAGTTTGGGTTGCTCTTGGCTCTGAGAGNGGATACTGGAGCACATGAAAACCACAGCAACCTTTTTGTGTCAAGAGTGTCTCCCCTCCTCTCTAGGTGTGGGCACCTGCTCCTGAGTGAAAAGCAGGGGAGGATAATCTCTTGTTTGTGGCTGTGTTGGTGGCTCAGGCATGAGAGACTCAATTTCTGGTCAATTGAAACCCTACAAAAAATACTGAATGTGGGATTGCCCTAGGGACACAGTGCTAACTCTGTGGCCTGGGCAGGACTTCCTTTCAGTTCACTGTAGTTTTTTAATCTTTAAAACAGTCATTCTCATAGCATATAGAACTCCTGAGGCCCTTTAGAAATATTTATTTTAAAAACAAAACAAAAAGAATTCTAACATACCCAATCCGAGCTGTGGTGGCGCACGCCTTTAATCCCAGCACTTGGGAGGCAGAGGCAGGTGGTTCAAGCCCAGCCTGGTCTACAAAGTGAGTTCCAGGATGGCCAGGGCTGTTATACAGAGAAACCTTGTCTTGAAAAACAACAAAACAAATTCTAGAAATGTTTGTTTGATTTATTTATTTACTTACTTATTTTTACAGTGCTGGGGATTAAACTCTGGGCTTTACATACACTAGGCGGAGCCACATCCCCAGCCAGCCCTTTTACTTTTTAAAAGTTTTGTGACAGTCTCACTGTATAACCTAGACTGGCCTTTAACTCACAGTCCTGCCTCAGCCTCCCACACCTGAATGACAGATGTGCACAGCTGTTCCTGGCCTAGAAACAGTTACTGAACTGGTAGATTGAGAAAAGTGTGCTCATCACTAGGCACTAAGTGACATTTCCAGTAGAGCAGGCCTGAAGAGCCAGTGCTAAGCTGGAAGCCTCCAGATGGTTTATCTAGGTGGGACGGTGCTCTAGTGTCATGTTCCTCAACCCCCGCCATTCTGGATACGGTATAAAGTCCTCACATCCCATTGTTCACTGAGCAATGGGTGAGAGGATGTGAGTTTCCCTAGTATGTGTTATCCCATGGGCAAAGGACAGAGTTAAAGGAGCATAGACTTGCTACCCAGGCCCTGGCCATCCTCATCTCCTTACTCTGTCCTCTTTGTNTCTTTGACCAGGTTGGGCCTGAAAGGCCTGNTGTATTTTGAGCTTGATCTTGAGTTCCTCGCCTTCTAGTTACTTTGAATTTGGGGGAATTTTCAAGGGGTATTTGAATGCCTTTGNGCTTTTAGCTTATATGGCTCCAGCTAAACCTTCTCTGAGGTGGCCCACTAATGCCAAAAGGTCAGTCTATGATATGGCCCATGGTCTCTAGTGGTTGGCAGGGAGGAGTTTTTGTGAACTAGGAAGTATACCAGTCTACACATGATCTATGTCAGCCAGCTTCTTGCACCAAGCAGAACCTAAGGCTCCAGCGCCATTGCTCAGAGCCTAGTCTTCAGTTAGGTATCCTTATTACTGAGGGCTGCCAAAGGTAAACTATTTCCAGACTTTATCCCCTCTCATCACACACAGTTCTGGCCACATCACTTCTGTCACACATCTCTGAAAGGGGCTGCTGTCCTGTCAATGGAACGTTGCCTGGCATGCCTGTTGCCTCTTTCTGTTTCTCTGGTTCTTCACTAAGTGGTGTCATGCCTGCTTCAAAAAAGATACCATACCTGTATCCCTTCCTCCCCAATTCCTCAGGTTCAAGCTTCATTTTTTGTTGTTGTTGCTGTTGTGGCTGGCAGGTGCTTTAGGGGTGCTGGTCCAAGCCCTTTGTGAAGCCATCTCATCATCCACAACCTGTCAGCTCTGCACAGCTGTGTTCTGTCTCAAATTCTCAACCCATGTTTGCTTTTGTCAGGTCATCTTGGGCCCAGCCAAAAGCTGTGAGTGACTCCAGACAGCTGGATGGCCAGCCTNAGAAAGAGCCTGCTGTGGTAGCAAGGAGAGGCCNGTGGGAGGCTAGCTCCCACCTTTTAAAAGGGTTCCAATGAGGAGGAGAAAGGGATAAGAAAGTTTTAGATAGAAAGATAGCGAAGAGGAGAAAGACAGAAACACAGGATAGCTTCGGGAGGACCTGGGTCAATACCCAACGGTCCCTTCTGCCTCTTCAAAAGGGCTTTTTATAACAATGCCAAGGGGTGGGGCAAAAGACCTCCCCCTTGCTAGATCAAAGCACACCACACAACCAAGTGTAGACCCTTCCAAACACCTGGTAACCACGCCCATGGTCAAATCATCCCCTTATACAGCCCTGCTGGGTAAAGCAAGCTCAGATTCTCGGACCCTGAGTAAGTTCTCACTAGGAAACCTCTGTGGGTCTCTACAGAGGCCAAGGTCTCAAAAGTTCCGAGGTAGTGGCTCCAGCCTCAGCTAGATGCCAGAAGCACCATAGGAGGCTTTCACCCTCCAGACGGCCCAGTCCTAACCCAAGAAATAGGAAGCAGTCTCTGGCTTCTGTTTTCAGTTCTGGCTGATTCTGTCATTCAGCAAACGCTGAGACCTGTGCATACAGCTTGATTTAGCAAACTATNTTCTTCAGGCTTGGAATGCCAGCCAGCCTCTGCCTCCCTCCAATCAGTTTTCCTTCCTGTTTATCCCAATCTTGAGACAGCACAGTATGGTTTGAATCTAAAATGCCTCACCCAAGGCCATGTGCTAAGTGTTTGGTTGATAACATGGATTCACCTATTACTATGTTCATAATTTGATAGTCTCTTGGAGTTGATAGAAATTTTAAAGGCATAGGATTTAGTTGAAGGGAGCAGGTCCTTTGCTCCCCTCCTCCCCACTCATTTCTTNGTTCCGTGGCACCATGATGTTTTGCCTATTCAAGCAATCAAGCCAGCAAACCATATATTGAAACCCTTGAACTTGTGACCCATGAATTAAAATAAAATTTTCCTCCTCCAAGTAGATTTTCTCAGGTATTTTGTCACAGTAATAGAAGAATTCACTAATTCATCTCTCTTGTTACTCTCCTGTTTTCATCTTTCATCCAAATGTCTTTGGAAAGGTCTCAAAAATCACACTAAAAGGTACAAAATTTTTACCCAGTGATACTCCCGTGCCCCTTTGAGCTCTTAGACATACAGAAACAGTGGCTCTTTGGAGGAGATTCTGGATGGTGATAAAACTAGAGGTGTGCTTTGGAAATGAATAGCACCTGGAGGCTCAAAAGCAGGAGCAATCATGAGTGTGGTACCTGTGGAGAGTAGTTCTTTCTTACAGAGGTGCATCTCCATGCACATGGACTGGCCTGAACAGGTTTATAAGTAAATAGATAATGGTTGGTGAGAAGAGTTGTTGGAGCCCAAGGGAGAAAGCTAGACCATGCAGTAGTGGTGTAGTGTGCTTAGCCATGCACAGACATCAGAGAGTGGCAGATAGGATTGTGCTTGGATTCCAGCAGCATGTACATTTCCTTCATAAGCAGATAAGAAGCCTAAAAGCCAGGATACCCTATGAGCAATGAGAATACCCACCACTTGCCTGGGGTTTTTAATGTCACTCTCCAGGAAAGGCCCCTGGCTTCTGGATAAGGGGCTGATCTAGAGCTAGGCAAAGGTTGTACTAGGTCAACCTGGAGTACCTTGTCCTTTGGAGTGAGGAAGTGCTCTAATACCACACAGGAGCCACAGGAAAAGCTCCTGCCGCCAAACTGGAATAATGTGAGCAACAGAATGAATAATTTAGCATTTGATTATAATCGAGGTATACATTAGATATCTACAAGTCTATGCAGATATAAGTTGATGATTGATAAAGAAATAAACAAATGGGGGAAAAGAGGGAAAAAACTGTGCAAAAGAAATTCAAATAATCCATGAAGATTCTCTCCTCTTATAGGGAGCATCATCACTCCCCCTCCTCACCAAGCAGACTATGTAGTATGTAGTGATTTTCTTTCAAATCTGAGCTATAATTTATCACAAGACATACCCAGCTGGTGCTTGGGGTCAACACTAACGTCAGTGAGAAGTCCTACACCTGATCAGGTAGAATGAAAGATGTGCTTTACCTCGGTAGCTTTCCTTCTTAAGATCCAGAACCATAGTCTAGCCATAAGAAAAACAAATATACCCAAATTGAGGCATATTCTCAAAATACATGGCAAGCACTTCCTAAAACTGTCAAGAATATGAAAAATAAGGAAAGTTTGAGAAACCATCACAGCCAAGAGAAGCCTAAGGTTCCATGACAATATGGTGTGCTATGGTCTTAGAACAGAAAAAGAACATTACAAGAATACTTAGATGATTCAAACAGCACGAGCTTCTATTGATTTGGTGTCAGTATTGATTGGCTACTTGCAAAAAACGCACCTGGTGAAAGATGTTGATAACAGAGCCACCTGGGTAATGAGTATGTAGAAATTCTGTATTATCATTACAACCTTTAAAAGTTAAAACATAGTAATAAAAAGGAAATAAAAGCAGTACCAGAGATTCTGGGGAAAAGAGTTTGCTCTAGACCCAGCTGCTAGCATTAGGCTAGGAAAAGAGGCTCCTTAAAGAACTCGCAGGGGCGGGACAGGGGCCTAGACTGCAGGGAAGGACACCTTAGAGTGAAACCCACACACTAGGACCTCTTTTCTGCTTATGTCATGGGAGGCCTAGCTGTGGGTGGCTCAAGAGAAGCACCCGTGCCAGTGGGGCATGATGTGAGCTGCCATCCTTGCCGTCCTTGTCACATCAAAGTAGCACAGGACAAAGCTGCAGAATTGAGATGGATGAATCATCTGCTAGTTTTGTATGGAATATGCTGGACCTATCTTCCTATCTTTGTGCTTCTCCAAGCTTAGGTGAGAGTCCTGCTGTGGCTGTTCATTCTCTTCAGCTTATGCTGCTCCTTCCTGGCTCTGTTCTGCTTGCCTGGGAGGCTTATTCCAAGAACACGTAATAGACCAGACTGTCCCTCCCTCTGCTGTAGCAGTCCTTATTGAGGCTTCACCTCTGCCATGCTTGGTCTGCCTACGTGATCTGCCTGACTCATCTCCCAGTTCAGCCTCGGGGAGTCAGAGCTTTTGTCGTCCAGTTTATTACTGTGCTCCTGGCACTAGTTGCCAGNATCAACCTTGGCATACTGCTTTACTTCTCCCGCTGACTGTCTTTACCTCCAGTGGAGATGATGCTACTTCACAGTTACAGAGATACAACATGTTTATGGAAAGGCCCTTGATGAATGTACTTTCTTATCTGTCCTTCTGCTCTCCTGCTCTTGGAGCCTACCTCTTCATAGGACTTCATAGACTTAATCTAGCCCCTGTGTCGCTAGCATCCTGAAGACTCTTGGCCTCCTCATGTCTGGCCTCTTTGCCTCCATAGCTGTATTCATACCTTTGTCCTAACATTTAATTCAGCTGTGTGTGCCCTCTTCCCCTCTGCACTGTGTAACCTTTGGCAGGTGCTGTGGCTCACTCCTCACTATGGCTCTAGGCAATGCATCCAGTGGATTCTTTCAGAATTAGTGACATGGGAACAGGCCACTAGCTATCTGCAAGTGACATTCAGACAGGTGGCCATTCATTTAATCCATATCTAAAAGGCCAGCTCCTTAATACCATGTGACAAGGGCCATCTTTGCAGCCAGAGGCTATGTTGTTCTGCTGGTGGGAAGGAGATGGATGTCTTCAGGGTTGTGCTAAGAACTTTGGCATCTCGCCCCAGGAAATAGGCTGCATGCTGATCTCTAAGATCCTGGCTGCGTTGGAATGCTCAGGCCTCAGATAGGGCAAATTTGTATGTGGTTTGACCTAGGATTACTACAATCCAGAAACGGTGGTTCATATGTCAGCTGCTGCTGCCCCTAGAAATAAGGGTGGGTGGAAGGGCAAGGCCATGCCCAGTTGTGGCAGCCTGTATTCGGAATCTACTGAAAGNGCCTCTGCAAAGCCACCAGAACTAGAACCAGAGTTGACCAGATTTCACATCGCTCTGTCCAGCTCTATCTGCAGAACTGCCACTTCCACATAAGGGTGTGCTAGCCAGCAAGGCACACTTCTTACCCTGTTTCTGCTCCAGCTGTGTTTATTGTTGTTTTCCATCTTGGGACTCTGAATTGGTATAGGCTGTGTGTGTCCGTCTGTCCATCTGTCCATCCAAATATGCATCACAAAAGTTAACACTTCAGCTGTTCTTACTTGCTAGTTCTGTGGCACTAAGTACACTCAGACTGCTATGCAGCCATCACTGCCATGTGCTCCAAACCTCTTTCCAAATGGAAACAGACACCATTAACACTGACACGCTATTCTTCTCCCTTAGCCCTTGGCCATTCTCATTCTCCTTAAAGTTTCTGTGAATCTCACTTACTAAGCCCCTTATTTAAGTAGAATTACAGTGTGTGTCATTTTGTGACTAGCTGATTTCACTCAGGATTTATCCCGGTTGTAACACATATCAGAACTTTGTCCCATTTTATGACTAAATACTCCAGTGTATGCGTGTTCTACATTTTGTTTTTCCATTCATTCATCAGTGGGCAGTAGCATTGCTTCTGCTTCTCTACTGATGTAAGTAATGTTGTGGAGTGCTTGGGTTACAGGCATGTTCCACCAGTGCCTGGTTTTATGTGGTACTGTGGAAGGGGCACAGGGCTTTGTTTATGTTAGTCAAGCATTCACTACTGATCGATTTCTTTAGCCCTCTGTGCTTAATTAATTATTGAGGAATCTCCATAACTCTTTCCCATAACAACTGCACCATTCTGTGTCACTGTAAGTGATGTGAGAGGTTCCAGTTCTCCATCAGCATTTGTTGTTGTCTGTCCACCCTCTACCACTTTTTTCTGTTGCTATTCTAGTACGTTGTGATGTGGTGTCTTCTGTTAGAGATTTTATTTGTATTTCCTTGATGACTCATGATGTTGAACTTACTTTCATGGGCTTATAAGGCACATGTCTTTAGAAAAATGGCTATTCAAATCTGCCCAGTTTTTAACTGTTGTGTTCTTGCTCCTGGCTTTTAATTCTTGATATATCCTGGATTTTTGACCTTTGGCAGCTGTGTTGTTTACAAGTGTTTCTTCCCTCTCTCTCATTTGCATTTAGATGTTTTTGGTTCTTTTGTTTGTTTAATTTTGATGGAGTCCATTTTATGGGTTTTTGTTGTTGTTGTTTTTGTCTTTTTGCTTGTACTTTTGGTATCACATCTAAGAAATTGTCAAGTCCAATATGGAGCTTAACCTTTGGCCTTCTAAAAGGATAATTGGTTTTGCATTTTCCCCTCTCTCTTTGGAGACAGGTTCTCGACAGGTTCTAGCCCAAGCTACCTGTGAACTCACGATCCTCCTACCCTTGCCTCCCATGTCTGGTGTAGTATATTTTTTATTGTTGCTATTTGTTTTGACAGGTCTTGGTGACTTGGCCTTGAACTTTGTTATTTTGCTTCCACTGTCGTTGAGTGCTAGGATAACAGGCCTATGTCACCACATCAAAGCCACTTTTGCTCTTATGTCGTGGGTTGTTGTCACATATGATAATAGCAGGCACGGGGTTCTTGTGGAAGTGGTCAAGTGAGTGAAGATGTCAGTTCATGTAGCCTCAACTTTAGGAGTAAAGTGGGCCTTGTCTGGATGGGGCAGGCTTCCTAAGGGAAGATCCTTTGGCTACTTACTAGGACTCAAGTGTCTTGCTGCCTCACCAGCAACTCCAAACAAATTGGGCTGGCACAGCAGATGTGAGAAGGAACTTCTTGGGCTTGGCAGTGTGTGACAAAGGTCCATGTTCTATATTCTTTCATTCTTGCAAAATAAATTTAGATAGTCTAGCAATGTCCCCTGGAAGCTCTGGGTCATTTCTGTACCATGCTATAAAGCCTTTGGATCTTGGCCTATAAAAATATCTTAGTGGGTAAAGGTGCATGTCACCAGTCCTCACAGCCTGAGTTCAATCCCCAGGATCTACATTGTGGAAGAGAACTGACTCTCATAAATTGTTCTCTGACCCCCAAAATTGTACCCCCCAAAAATTGACCCCCAAAATTGGCATGAGCACACCCACAGAAATGTGCAACGTACATGCATAATAAAAAGTAACCAAATAACATTTTAAAGTAAAAATATTGATTGTAATATCTCATTGCACATTGAATGTGTGTACTTGTATNTATATATGCCCATCACTAAGTAAAAGTGGTGGTTTTTGCAGGTCTCAGTCAGGTGTTTTGAAAGACCCATCCTGGGGGTTAGAGAGATGGCTCAGTGGTTAAGAATACTGGCTGTTCTTCCAGAGGACCGGGGTTTAATTCCCAGGTTCTACATGGCAGCTCACAAGTGTCTGTAATTCCAATTCCAGAGGATCTGACATTCTTACACAGGTATACATGCAGGCAAAACACCAATGCACATAAAATAAAAATAAATCATTAAAAAAGAAAAAGAAAAGAAAAACCCATCCTGGGACCTCAAGTAGTGGGTAGCGTCAAGCTTCATTGTGACAGACCCTTTCAGCTCTTCAGATTTAGGAAGCATTGCTCTATGCCAGGGGATGTGTTGGTTTCTGTAGGATTGTTTCCTATCTGAGTGAAGGATGACTCCTACTATGTGTCCTCTGAGCCACCTCTGGTTCCATAATAGCAGCTGCTGATTAAAAAAAAATTAAAAATTGGCCTCCTATTATACTAATAAACCTCACTTTGCAGTTCATCTCATTTTCTTCCTCTTTTCTGCCTTACTCTCCTAAACTCTCCAGGGTTAATAATAAACAGGGTGTGGGCCAGGTGTGGTGCACACACCTGTAATCTCAGTAGTCAGACAATAGAGGCAAGGGAATCAAGAGTTCATGGGTTGGTTTTCCCAGAAGTCCTGCTGGGATGTAATNGAAGGTCCTTAAGTAGTAAGACTGTTGTAGCAGAGTTGTCCTAACCCAGGAGGGTCACCTTGGCCCCTGACAGTGTCCTGGATGCAGTACATACCAGGGCCTGCTGGCAAAGGACAAAGAATAGAACTAGGCCCTCAGAGTATGTTCTGGCCCATCTTTGATGAGAAGTGCTTGTCCCATCTCCACCACCTCCAGTTTGCTACCTTCCTTCTTTACATGACCACCAGCTTATAACAGCTCTGCTGTCCTGGCTCTGGTGGTATGGGAACCAGAAGAGGACTGGAGACCCCAGGTAGCTGGAGGGCTGGGTTGAGACTGAGCCTATTAACTGTAATACAGAAGAAGTATTGGCTGTCAAATGTCAAATCTGGTTTGTTTATGGGATTTTTGTTTTATTTTTAAACAAGAAAGTNGTAAGTGAATCTGATGTCTTTGGAGACCTGAGTTGCTAATCTCTGCAAGGTGTTGAACTAGGGCAAGGAGGATATTGGGCTTGGCCTCTTGGCAGCAGCACCCAAGGCTGATGTTTTTTCCTGGAATTTGGGTTACAGCATAAATACTTGCCCTTGCTTTTGGAACTTGGCTTCCAATCCTGCATAGCTACTTCCTAGTTAGTATATTAGCTTCAAAGTGTCCTTCCTCCCTGTCTGTAAGGTGGGGGCAATGGAGCTTCCTGCATCTTTAGGCTGTAGCAGTATTCAACAAGAGGATAAGGGTAGGGCTTGAACCAATTTGTGTTTAGGGTGAGTAGCACTTCTACCAGTGCTGCTGTGCCTCTGGTGCTTCAAGTGGCACTGTTGAGAGTTGCTGAGAGCTGTTTTCTTACCTGACCTACTGCCTAACAGCAGTGGTTGGAATTACCTGGGAAAATACAGTTTTACAAGTTAAGGCCAGCTGGGAGGTGGTGGCGCACACCTTTAACCCCAGCATTTGGGAGGCAGAGGCAGGCGGATCTCTCTGAGTTCAAGACTAGCCTGGTCTACAGAGTGAGTGCCAGGACAGCCAGGGCTGCACAGAGAAACCTTGTCTCAAAAAAAACAAAACAAAACAAAAATTAAGGCCAGTCATCTGAGCTGATTCAGGGATAAATAGGGACGTGCAGATGTCTCTGTAGTGGAAGATATTCTTTGGGCACCTCCTTAGGAGTGGGATAGCTGGGTCATAAGGGAGTTCTGTTGTTAGTTTATTGAGAAGCCCCCACATTTCTGTAGTGGCTGCACTCATTTATACTGCCAACCCTGGGTAAGAAGAGTTCCTCTCTCCCCTACCCTCCCCAGTACTTACTGTCATTTTCTTGATTACCATTCTCACCAGAGTAAGATGAAGTCTCAGAATAGTTGTGATACATGTATACAATAGAATTTATTGAGCATAAGAAAAATGAGATTACAAAATTTTCAGGAAAATGGATGGAACCGAAAAACTTTATTTAAGTGAGATAATCCCTGCTCAAAAAGGCAGATTCCACGAGATTCTCTCCTATGTACATATTTAACAGCTATGTAGGAGAAATGTGGGCAAAGGCCAGGAAACTAGAAAGGGCACATAGGACTAGGGGAGAAGACGACTCTCTAAGGGGAAGAAGGATGGGGGAACAACAGAGCACAGTAGGAGGAGGAATACTTGGAGCAGATGGGCACAGTGGGGGTGGGGCAGGGAGAGCGGCTGACTGGGAAATAGTGTCAGAACCCCAGATGGAAACCTATTATTTTGTAAACTAATTTTAAAAATAAAAGTAAGAGCCACAGGTGGCTCAAATGGGGTCAACCTGAGTTCATCCCCAGGATCACATGATAGGAAGAGAACCAACTCCTGAAGCTCGTTCTCTGGCCTCCACACANGTGCTGTAGTCTGGGTGTGTGCACGCACACACATATATACTAAATAAATAAATGTAANAATTTTAAATAGGAAAATAGCTTTCATCATAATACCTTTATAAGGCTGTCATTTATGTTACTCCCATTAAAAAAAAAAAAGACCAGTTAAAGGGGGGAAAGTTAATGTGGAGTGAGGGAATGGTCCAGTAGATAAAGCACTTGCCCCACAAGTGTGAGGGCTTGAGTTCAGATCCCCAGAATCCACATAAAACTGGGCGTGGTAGTACACATCCAGCACTCTGAGGATGAGGTAAGAAATGGAGGCATTGGAATCCCTAGAAACTTGAGTGTCAACTTTCCTTGTTCATGCAGTGGTAAATAGAGACTGGTCTCAAACAAGGTGGAAGGTAAGGGCTGACACCCATGCATACTGTGGCACACCACACCCAGGGGGTTTTTGTTTGAATAGTTCCAGACCCTTTCACAGCTGATAGTCAAGTGNTCAGCCACTTCAGGAAATAGTCTGTCACATTTGAAAGAGTTAAACATGCAGTTTCCATTTGACCTGGCAGTTCTTCGTCTAGCTATCCATCTGAGAGCAGTGAAGATTATGTGGCCATTCAAACATAGGAACATGAGTATTCGCAGCAGTGTTGTTCACAACAGTCCCAAGTGGAAACAACCTAGGAGTCTGTCAGTGGTAGAGTGAGAAAACAAAATGGGGCCCATCTACATGGTAGACTGCTCTTCAGCCTGGACAAAAAGGTATTGAATCTTCAGAGTGTGGTGAAGGAAGGAGCTTCCAGACACAAAGGGCTACATGCCCCACATGGTTCCGTTTGTATAAAGTAGTGGATGAGTAACTCTTCAGAGGCAAAAGTTGGAGGGAGACAGAGGGAAATGATGGCTAATGGCCTGAGGTTTGTAGGGGTAAGTATTGTACAGTTCTGTAAATGTTGAATAGCCATTGAACTATGCTCTGTGAACAAGTAAATTGTGTGATATAAATTATATCTCAGTAAAGTTGCGTTAAAGAGAAATTAGCTATGAGTGAGATAGTTTAATTTTAGAACAGTTTCTTCCCATCTCATTAGAAGCCCTGTGAGTGGATTGGGCTCTAGAGCCATAGTTACCACTTCCTACTGTAGTATTTCCTGATTGTTCTTTCCTGTGTGTGACAGGATCCAGCAATGCCCCCCTTATGGTAAGTAATGCGTTAGTGGGGGCATCAAAGACACTAGTTAAAAGTGAAATTGCTAATTTCCTCCTGTTCTGGCCTAGTTTATGTTTTTCTGTTAGCCCTGGCTAGCCTGGTTGGCCTCAGACTTTCAGCAGTCCTCTTGCCTCTGCCTACCTGGCTGCCTTTGCCTTCTATTGACCATTTTGTAGCCCTTTATAAAGGAAATAGAGCTGAGGCCTGGGCGGTAGAGAGGTTGAAAGATGAGACCACAGCTTTACTCAGCTGTAAGGCAGGGTCTTTGGCTCATGGTCAGGTGTCTGGTACAGACTTGCAAGAGGGAAGAGTAGGTAGGGCTGTAGGAACCTGAGCAGTTTGGTGACACTGAATCCTTGAACCTGGTGGCCAATCTCTTGAGAAGGGAATAATGAAGTTTTTGTTGATATGTTTTATCATTCCCAGTTAACTCAACTTTTTACATGATATATTCTCATATTTCATAATCTATTGACATAGGTCTGAAATCCATCATGGCCACGGCTGTGTTGTTTTGTATTTTGAGACAGAATTTCTCTGTGTAATAGCCCTGGCTGTCCTGTAAATTTCTTTGTAGACCAGGCTGGCCTTGAACTCACAGAGAACCGCCTGCCTCTGCCTGCCAAGTGCTGGGATTAAAGGCGTGTGCCACCATGTCTGGCCTTGGCTGTCAGTGTTTTAATCCCAAGGATAGGAATGGAGTTCCAGCAGTAGGGGAGAAGAGGCATCTTTTGCAGTTCCTTGCATCTGATCACTCCTGACTCTCTGCACAGTTTATGTCATTCTGTCCTCCTAATACCCCATAGCATTAGTTTTATTTTCTGTCTCAGAGATAAGATGTGCCTTGTCCAGGGGATGAAGAATTCTTGAGGACAATTTACCCAAAGCAGGTTTATGAGGCATACTAGAGAGGGCCTGTAATTAAAACTTACATGGACTAGAAGGGACTGGCACTGGAAAGAAGGGGCAAGGAAAATTAGGATCCTGTTCTGGGTTTCCCCATGCAGAAAGTGATCAGACTCTGGATCTAAGCAAGACTGGGTATTAGACTACTGTCTCTGACCACTGCTCCCCAAGAAGCGCTGCTTCTGGGTTGCAGGACTGCCTCTGCTGCAAAGCTAGGCTGGACCCTCTTAATATACCCTTCCCCAGGGTATGTGCTCTTGAGCTCAGAGGCTCACCATTTAGGGGGTCCAACTTTCAGCCATGGGGAAGAAAGCTATCATGCCTTGTGTGGGTAAGAGACCTCTATTTTGGTGCCATATCATCCCTGTCCTCCTTCCC
>LZPO01117099.1:193801-213535 GCA_001675575.1 Neotoma lepida
CTTAACTGTGCATGTGTGCATGTGTGTTGATCCCTAGTCTGTCAAGAAGTCTCTGCAGGGCTCCTTAAAGCCCTAGCAGGTGTAGGTGAGCCTTTGAGTCTATCTCCCAGCCTCAGAGCTAGTGCCCAAGGATGTAGCTCTAACCTATCTGCTGCCTTATGTCTTAAAAAAACAAAAAAACTCACCTTGCTATTGAATCTACTGTCTCAGAGACTTTTCCTCACAGATCTGAGACTAGGATCTTGACTGCCTATTCTCCCCAGCAGTCCTCACTGAGCTGTTCTATCTTGCCCCCTCCTCCGATGCAAGCCAGGACACTGGTCTTCAAGTAGGAGGTGAAATCCAGCTGGGTGTCCTCTAAAAATGTCCAGCTTGGCCTGCCCCACCATGGATGGGTGGGTAGGAAGTGGTGCTGTGAGGGCCGAGGATTGAAGGGGAGGGCTGGGCACTGCTGATGGCTGTTGGATCTGACACCACCCCTTTTGAGTGACTTGTTTTGTACTTGCAGCCTACCACCCTCCCTCAGGGCACCATCAACATGAACCAGTGCACAGATGTGGTGGATGGGGAGGCCCGCACAGGGCAGAAGTTCTCCCTCTGCATTCTGACGCCNGACAAGGAACATTTTATCAGGGCAGAGACCAAGGAGATCATCAGTGGGTAAGTTGCCCAGAACCACAGTAGNTACCATCTGCTTGTCCACCATTTCTGCAGACCCCAGGGCTGCTAGGTCTTCTCAGAATTTTTTACTGGTTGGTGCCCCCCCCCCACACACACACACATACACATGCCTGTTCTCACCCTGTGTCCCATTGGTACTCAGCTACATAGTGCTACTCATGCCTTCCCTTCAGACGGAATAAGCCCTCTTGTTTCAATCTGTGTATCAGCCCTTTTGAGAAACCTGTCCTGTGCAGCACTGAGAACTCCAGGTGATTCACATGCATGTATTTCCTCAGTGATGAACCCCATTCATCCAAGAGAACAGNTGTGTCAAGTCTTTGGAAGAAATCAATTTGGGGTCGAGGGGAACAAGTTGTAGCACAGGATAGATAGTGAGGACATGAAGCCCTCTGGTTTGAGCAAGACCACTGGGAACACTGCCTTCCTTTAGCATCAGTTATATCTCTAGTGAGGCTGTTTAGGAAGCCAGCCAATACCGGCCAAGGGATATCCTTTGCTAGATGACTAAGAATTCTCCTTTTCAAGCTTCTGGGGACAGTATGGAGAAGTGCTTTGTGTGTCTTCCTGCGTTTAACCCAGAACATCAGATTTAAGGATTTCAAGGGCTTCTAATGAACCTGTGCTCTATGTCAAGGAGTCTGAGGGTCAGGAGCAGGGGAGCAGTCAGGTGTGAGTGACCCTCTGTACTCCTGACTGAACTTGCTACTACCTGGCCTGATCCAGCACACCTGTCCCAAATGAGTCTTCCTGGGGAACCTCACCCTCCCAGGCTTGGATCTAGGGAAGGCCTGAGTGGCATTTGGGATTGAAAAGGGAGTCTGCGGTCCTCAGGACAAATTGGGAGTATCTGGAACTGGGTCACTGATGCCATGTGGTTCAAAGAGGTGATATTTAGCATCTGACTGTCTGATTACTTTTGACAACTACCTTGGGGTCCTGGCTCCACTCTTAGCCACTCTCCTTAGTTACTCCTCTGTTGTCTCTTCTGTCAGCATGTACCATGGGGGTCTGCTATGTAGACATGGTTATTGATGATCATTAACTGATCAAGATACCAGCAGCATGTGGCTTCAAAATCCTGTACGCAGGCTAGTACTTCCCAGGATCCATGGCTTATGTGGTAAGATCAGTGGCATGGTCATAGTTATAACAGGCCACCTGAAGCTCTTTCTCTCCCCTCATTCCTGAAATCCCTCTTCGTGATCCAAGCAACAGCTTCTTTAGCCTTGCCCACATGCTGGGATCTTGGGTACCCATAGAAGTCAGACATGGCACAAATGTTCGAAGAACAGGTGCTTTACCCTCACTTTCTTTGTCTCCTCTAATTTCTATGTCCTCTCAGAGGCTATCATGGCTCTTCATCTGTGTACTCCAGGCCCCATTGGCCTACATGCTCTGGTCACGTCAAAACCAGTTCCTAAGGAGACACTTTCACCAAACTGGAGAGGGGAGAGCAGGGACATCCACTATCTACCCAACCTTCCTCCCTGCCTTTTCTCTCAGATTGGCTGAAGGAAGTGGGTGGTTCATTCTCCAGTTCCTTCATGCCATGAGTGACTTCCAGGCTGCTGGGACCATATTGACACAGCTTTTCCAGAGGATTGCTTGAGGCTCATTTTTGCTCTCTGGCTCACCCAGAGGCTAGGATCCTTTTCTTCCTGCCCTGCCATCAGCTCTTCCCACTCTCTCATTCTCAGTGACCTAGCTCTGCCTTCTGGAGCTAGAGAAACTTGGTACCTACCAACCTCATGTCCACTAACTGATCCCCATCTCTTCACTGGGTTCTTGTTCTTAACATTTCTAACACATCTGAATATGTTGGATACATCCCACTGGGCTTCCTTGACAAAGTCACATGTAGCTAGGTAGCGCAGCACACACCTGCAATTCCAGCATTTGGGATACTAAGGCAAGAGGAAGGTCAGGAGTTCCAGGATAGCCCAACAGTCTGGGCTACGTAGCAAGACCTTGGTTTGTTATCTTAAGTGGAAGGAAGAAGGGAGAAATAGGAATGTAGACCTGTTCCATTATGCCTCAGCCCTGACAACACTTACTCTGGCCACANCAAGCTTAGTAGTGACCAAAAGTCCCAGGCTTCCCTTCCTTAAATAATTCCCACGTCCCTAGGTAGCTGAGCAGTCCAGCTCTTCTTGATGACTCCACCCTGCCAAGGCTCCTTGGTGTTGACAATGGATAGAACAGGGGGCTTTGAGCACTCTGGAGGTTCTGTAATCTCTGCCCTATGTCCCACATACCTGGGGGCCCTGGTGAGAAGGTAATCTTGACTTAGGATTCTAGCAAAGTTGTAGGAGTCACTCCCTTCAGGCACAGATCCTCAAGTATCTGACAGAAATATCAACTGACATGGAGCGGTTCCAAGATCCAGTCTTCCTGGAGAAAAGGATGGAGCAGGAGGATAGGGACTCTACACACTGGGAAGCCTGCCCATCTGCTAATCTTCCAGATGTAACTCCATCCTTTCTTTGGGGCCATGGAGAAGTGACCTACAGGATCCCAATGGCTCTGAGAGAGTAGGCCTTTGTTTGTGCTCTTAGCAATTTGTGCATACCTGGGCATGGGTTGAGATGGGCTAAGTAGTTTTTTGTGCAGCAACTGTAGTTCCCTGCACAAAACTTGGCTTCCCTAGCTACCAGCTCCCAAGACTGCTCCAAAAAGCAATGGGATGCTTCTCTTTGCTTCCTGCAGCAAACACAAATTATAGAAGCACCTCAAGGAACCCTTCTCTTGCTCCAGGGCTACTGATAGGTGCAGGAATGTGGCCACCGCCATCACTGCCTAGGCCTGGACCCAGCATAGGCCCTTGTGTTTTGTGAAGTTTGGAGCCCTGTCTCTCTTGTGGTTCTTGCAGTTACTGCTTTTCTAGAGATAAGGCTGGCTGCTGTACCCCACTTGGTTATGGCTGAGGCAAAATTTCAGAAGCAAGCCCTCTTATCCTTTATGTTACAGTCCTTCTGAAATTCTGGACATGCCCTCATCTAGTCACTGGTCTCAGAAATGAGATGTGCTCCAAGGGGCTAGGAGTACCCAGGGCTCTGGTTAGGTAGTGGCAATACCAGATCTGGGGTCCTAGCCNTTTGCCTAAGTTCTTTCTCTCTCCATGCTTTCTGTTGCTGGCCCAGAATGGCTTTCTAAAATGCAGGCTCTGGTGAGGGATCCTTGGCAACCGTGTGGCCTTGTCCAACCCTGGGATGCCTGGCATGTTTCCTGTGTGAATAGTGGTCCGATTGATTAGCCTCTCATCCCTGAGGTGACCCACCATGGGAACTTTGCTGATATAACTCCCAGTTTTCTCCTTTAGGCCAGTATCTGCCCCAGTAGCCCTAATTATCTGTCATTGTCTGGCTGTGCACTTGCTAAATCCAAATCTGAGAGGACGTTTTGAAGTTGAGACTAGGTCCTGAGAATAGGGTCAGTAATGGGACAATGATGTCCCTCCGTTCCATAATGCCTTTGGTGGACCCTGCCTCTTTGTCAGAACAGAGAAATCTCGCTCTGAGCCCACGGTGGCCATTGAAGGGTCATTGTCTGGCCTAGTCATGATACAGCCTGTGCTTTTCCTGGCTGCTGCACTCTCATCTGGGGTAACCTGCTCAGTGTCTGACCACTGAATACGTATCTCCAGAAAGTGCACTTAAGGGATTGAGGTCTCTACCACCCCAGTAAGGCCTGGAGTCGTGGATCCTGAAAGCCAGGGATTTACATGGTGCTCTTTCTTCTCCCTTCTTCCCAGGTGGCTAGAGATGCTCATGGTGTATCCCAGAACCAACAAGCAGAACCAGAAGAAGAAACGAAAAGTCGAGCCACCCACCCCACAGGTAGGCTGGTTGGCATGTACCCTAGTGGAGCTGGGCCTGGAAAGAAGTGAGGCAAGAGGGTGGGGAAAGGTCTGGCCAGGGCTCAGGTGGTCACAGCTTGCATGCCTCCTCCTCCCTCCTGCCTCTACTGTAGGAGCCGCAGGCCATAGGTCATCCTCTTTGAATCACTGAGCAGAATAGCNGGCTAGAATGCCCTGGACTGTCTTCAGGAAGGTTCAGGCCAGCAGGCAAATGCTGAGCAATAGCAGCTTAGCCTGTGTCCCTTCCCCTGCCCATCCTATCAGCCTCTGGGAAGGGCAGAGAGATCTACTCTTCTGCCACAGCCAAAGGAAAGAAGTGGCCCTGCAGACAGCAGGCTAAGCAACAGGGAAGGTGAGCCTTGGAGGGTCCCTGCTTTGACTTGTGTTACCAGAACTAGGTGGCTGGGGGAGCCTCACCAGGCCCAGTCCTTCCCTTTCTCATTCCCTCCCTCCTCCTAGCCAGTATTCTGGGCTCATTGGCGGAAGGGCTCTGCCCCCATTCTCTCTGTGTTTACCACACCCTTGAGCTCTGGAAGGGTGAAATCACCATTCTGAATTTCCAGCAAAGGCCTTTTGCCAGGGTGGTTGTAGGTACTTAGTGTTCATCTTTTCCCCTCTCTACCAAATGTTGCCCTCACTAGGGAGGGTTTTGACCTACACTGGATAAATCAAGGTAGTCCTGAGAATGAGCAAGATAGGTCTTCTGGGCATCATAAAGCCAGAGTCCTATGGAAGCAAAGAGAGGCAGCCNTGGGCCAGGCAGTCCTTGCTGGCTACTCTGGCTTCCTGGGCTGCAGAAGTAAGACAGGCAGAGGCTGCTGGCCTGGAACCCACATCCCTAGGACTGCTGTGGACAGTTGCTCCTTCTCATAGGGTGCAGCCTAGACCTGCCCTCCGTTGACCAGCATCCATCTTNCATCTCATCCTTACCAAGGATGCCCAGAAGGCACCCAAGCCAGCCTTCCCCAAAGAGCAGTGCCCCTAACTAGAAGTCATTAAAACATGTAATCAGAGAAATGAAAACATATAGTCAGTTTCCGGGAAACTGAAAGTAGAGCCTTCTGCTAGGGAGCAGCAGTAAATGCTCAAATCCCCCAAGCTGCCTGGTTTGAGGGGAAAAAGTCCTGGCTGAATAACAGTGGTTAGGGTTACGCCTTGTTTCTATGGTGATGCCTTGGAAACATTGCAGCACAGAGCTTCTGCCTCCAAATAAGGTAACTCCCTATGTACAGGAGACAGCCTGGGTCAGGCTAGAAATTTGGATATGTCCCCTCCTCCACGACTTTGTCCCTTCCAAATGATGCTGCCCTGTGGCTAGGCTCCAACTCTCTAACAAGTAGAAAGAGCCCTATGATCCCAGAACAGGGAAGTCCCCTCTTCCCTGAGGATATGCCTCAGAACCAGGGCACCAAGTTCCCAGCCTCTTCTACCAGTGTTAGGGCACTGCCTCTCCCCTTCCCCACAGCTGACCTCTGGTTGGTCTCAGGAGAGAGACAAGGACTGCATTTGGATTGAAGTCTCTGGGTACACTCCACACACACATACACAGCCTGCTGCCAGAGACATTTTTGTGGCCCTTATGGTTCTGTAGATGAACATGAAGCTCTATTTCCACCTCTCCTCCAGCACAAGCCTAGAAAAGTTTCAGTTTAGACCACTGAGGACTGGAAGCTTTGGTTTCTGCCAGGTCCAGCTAAATTGAGCTTGATCCTGAAGAAACTCAGGTTGAAGAGGTGATGGCCATCATACATATGCTCCTGAAGAGAAGGCCTAGAGTAGAGGGAAACAGGAGTCCCCAAGGCATGGCAATAGCAAGAGTCCCCTGGCTCTCCCCAGGTCTGTTGCCCACATGGAACTTGGGAGAGTGGCTCTCTTTGCCAGCACCCCCCCCAAGGCCCTTGGCAGAGACCCAGGTGATGTCCTTGCTCTGTGTGTTGATATGTTGAGCATTCCCTGTCCTTCCCTAGGATTCTTGGTCTCTGCTGCCATCTATTTCCTCCTCACTGGCCCCTGTTCCATTTTCATGCCAGAGAAGTAGAGAATGGTACCCTTCAAGAGGGAACTTGCTCCCTTTTTCCTTGGCTCTTAGAAGCCCTTCTGAGTGTCTATGACAGGAGCCAGGGTTCATCACAGTGTTAACAGCATGAACATGGCAGCTGGCTATCTGTGGATATGGTGCAGTGAACCTAGGTGCCTGCACCCTGTGCTAACACAGGCTAACTCTGTGCAGTATAAGTCTCTACTCCCCTTTGTGGCCACATCCACCCAATTAGATTTCTCATCCACCCACTTAGAAGAAAAAGTGAATGAAGAAATAAAGAAATAAAAAAGGAAAGGAAAGGTATGGTTCTAGGTATGGTTGAGGAAAGTTTATTCTAGATATGTGGGAGAGCATAGCCAGAGGCAGAGACATCTGGGAGACTCCAGAGTGGACATGGGCAGACTGAGTTGGGCCATGTGGGGGTGGAGGGGCAGTGAGGACAAGGTGCAGCAGCTAAAGGTACAAAAGGGGTGGATAACCAAAATGGCTGTATTATATAGGGAAGAGCCTCTGGGAGAAGGGCTGCCCAGCCCCTGGGCTGAAGAAGTTTAGGGTAGGGGGTGGGGTGTGCCAGCTATGTCCTGTAACTGGTAAGTACTGAGGGATGCTGGGAGAACCGGGAGGCCAGGTCCACTTTGATATGTTAAATAGGTACCTCAGCCATTTGTCCTGGGGGTTTGAGACTTAACAAAAGGATCTTGCCCAAGGATGGGGTACCTTGACCCATCCTCTAGAAGACAGAGTACTGTTATAAAGGAGAAAGAACAAGCTCCTTTTGGTTCAGAGGTGACCAGATGGGAGTGGGAGGTAGATACTTATATATCACCACCTCTTTGTGGCACAGATAGTAATTGACTGAAGCCATCCTCTTGGCAGCCCCCTAGCAGAATGAATGGTTGGGCATAGGACGAGAGTGGGTACTGCAGGACAGCTGGGATTCCCAGCCTGTCCTCATCTGGGCTCAGCATCTAAAGAATCCAACTCTCTGATTACTTGGAAACTGGATTTCTGTGTCCACTGAGTATAGCCTGTTCCATGAACTCTTTTTTCTCTGGGCCATATTGCTTCTGTTCCCTGAGAAAACTGGGGAATGACTTGGGGTACCAATAAGGAACAGCTTGTGCATGAGAACAAGGTGTGCATGTGACAGGTGTGGGTGTGCAGGTTGGAGTGGGATGTTGTATGTCTCACATGATTCCTGATGCTATTCACAAAATGTCACAGACTGAGGTGCTTAAATAATAGACATTTTTTTTTTCTCAGAATTCTGGAGAGTAGGAAGTGCAAGGCTAAGGTGCCAGCAGACATGGTGTCTGTTGGGGGCCTTCCTATAGTCCTCTCTCACATGGTGGAAGAAGCAAAGTAGATAGAGCCTTGGCCTCTTTTATAGGGTACTAATTCCAGTCATGAGGAATGACCTAACCATATCCTAAAGGCTCCACCTTCACAAATCATCATCATGAGATAGGATTGTTTTGTTTTGTTTTGTTTAGGTTTTTGTTGTTGCTGCTGTTGTTTTGTTTTTCAAGACAGGGTTTCTCTGTGTTGCCCTGGCTGTACTGGAACTCTTTCTGTAGACCAGGCTGGCCTGAAACTCAGAGATCCGCCTGCCTCTGCCTCCCAAGTACTACGATTAAAGGCGTGCGTCACCGCCCAGCCACAGGATAGGATTTCCTAATGTGAATAAACAGCTGTTCAGGCCTTAGCATTTGTCTTATTTCAGTAGCTCTTTCACATCATCTGATCCTGGTATTCCATTTAAGGTTAAGAGTGGGTAAGACCACAGGGTTCTGTGGAATCCACTTTCTGCATTTACCCCAATGATCTTGATAGCAGTGGGCCCCGCTCAGAAGAGTGTTCTCTTTTGCCTTGTCCTGGCTCCCTTTGTTTATGTCTCAAGTGCCTGTGAGTATAGGAATGACAGACTCTAAATCAACTCCTGTGGACTCACCCTTAATAACTGGGCTGCTATTCTAGGCACTGTCTGACAATATACAAAGAGAGCTTCTACATGCTTGGTGACATGGCTCTGGTAGAAACTCAGGACCTTCCCTCTGCAAGGTCCCTTGGACAAGGCACTGTGGGACCACAGAGAACAATCAGGAAAGAATGGGTTCATATTCCCCAACACTGTTTTACTGGCCTTGTGTTCCTTGTAACTTAGCAGCCAGGACCTATGAGCTAGCTTGGGCTATGTGTTCATATGCTGCCACCCGCCCCCCCCCCATTGCTATCTCTTTCCAGGAGCCTGGACCTGCTAAGATGGCTGTCACAAGCAGCAGTGGTNGCGGTGGCGGCAGCAGTAGCAGTATTCCCAGTGCTGAAAAAGTCCCTACCACCAAATCCACGCTCTGGCAGGAAGAAATGAGAGCCAAAGACCAGCCTGATGGGAACAGCCTGAATCCAGTTCAGAGTCCTAGCCAAAGCCTGCCTCCTGCTGCTTGTACCCCACGGGAACCAGGGCTAGAAAGCAAAGAAGGTGAGCAGCAGCTGATTAGCTTGTGGACCTCCTTGTTGTGTGCTGTTGGAGTGGGNGTCCATCCAGTGGACAGGAAAGAGACTGGGGATGTGATACATGAGTCCTGTCACAGGCCCTGAACTTTTCCTTCCTCTGTGCATATCAATTCTGGGCAGCACTGGCCTGGCATGACTGGGTTCCTGGCCTGTGAGCCTCAGCTTGGCTTCTCTACCCCACCTGTGAGGGCAAAAGGTNTGACACCTACTCTGTTAGCCTCAGGAGAGCTTCAGACACTCTGTTCTGTCTCTGTAAGGAAGCCTCTGTTCCTGTACCACAGGTTCCTACTACATTAGCTCTTAGAACCAGGAGGTTAGTTGCCTCCTGTCTTTTGAGAGGTAGCAGTTAGGGCAGTACTGCCCCTCTCATTGTTGCCGTCTTGCTCAGCCCCTGGCTAGGAAGAAGGGCCAGGGAGAAGCCATTGACATCACTGTGCCCTCCCCACTTAGTATGCTGTAATACTCCAGCAGAGCTAAAGCTTCCGTCTCTGCCTCCCTCAATCTGAGTTCTTCAGCATACACACCTAGGCACATTTAAAGCCCTTGTGCTCCATCTCTTGCCTACCAAAGCCCTCCTCCCTGCCTCGAAAATATGCTAAGAGCCTGAAAGGTGTCTTGTTTGTTGGTTTCCTCCTGTGGTCTTATAAGAAACCATTGGTTAGGATGGAGCTTTGCTTCTCCACAGAACTGTATGCAGAAGGCCTCCTTGCGAGTCTGACTGCAAGTGACCAGACTGGAGGAAAGGGTAGGGAGGAGAGGCAACACAGAGAGATGATCCATTTCTGCCTGCAGCGCTCTCCTTCCTCCTCTACCCCAGTTCATAGCTGTGGATTGTGAAGATAGAGGGTGTTGAGGCAGTTCCTAGTTGATCATGTGTCAGCTTTTGGAAAGTTTTCATGACAGAACTAGTAGCAGTCTGAGCAAGCTTCCTCTTCTCTTCCAGATGAAAGCACTATGAGTGGGGACCGTATGGATGGTGGTCGGAAAGTACGGGTAGAGAGCGGCTACTTCTCCCTGGAGAAGGCCAAGCAGGACCTGAGGGCTGAGGAGCAGCTGCCCCCACCACTCTCCCCACCCAGCCCCAGCACCCCACACAGCAGGTATGGTTGTCCTGGATCGCCTTCACAGGAACTCGGCCACCCCCTTCATTCCCCAGGTCTTCCAGCCCCAAGCCGCATGGTCTACAGCATCTACTCTGACAGCCTCAGTGAGGCCAGCAGGCCATCCAACCACGTGGACTCCAGCAGTGCTGGGGGGTGGGGAACAGAGATGCTGGGGAGCACCTTTGCCTTTAAAGCCAGCAGGCAGTATGCCGCCCTGGCCGACGTCCCTAAGGCCATCCGGATCAGCCATCGAGAAGCCTTCCAGGTGGAGAGAAGGCGGTTGGAGCGTAGGACTCGGGCCCGGAGCCCTGGCAGGGAAGAGGTGGCCCGTCTGTTTGGCAACGAGCGGAGGTAAGGAGGACCCTAGAGAGCTAAATTCATGTACTCACACCTAAAACTCACACAGGTGTACCTCGGGAACATGATTTCTGTTCAGTGTGTGGAGCACTTTCTCTCTGGGCCCCNGACTGTGGCACCAGTTCACAGCTCTTGGCACCAGATACAGGACTAAGTGCCTGCGGGTTGGCTGCTCTAGGTTGGTGCTTCCCAGATCAGGCCCTATGTGGCTGAGTCTTACTCTTCTTGGCCTACTTCTGTTCCCTGAGAAGACTCCCAAAGCTGCAGTTAGGGACCAGGCCCTTCTCATGCTGGCAGTAATGCGAGGGCAGCATAGGTTCTTCCCACGAGGATGCAGAAGGCAGCCTGGAAAGCTTCCAGGTGTCCCAAGTACACTCTTCCCCTCTGGGCTTTGCTGACATGGCTCCCACCAGTGGCAGAGATGTAGCACTTTCTGCTGAAAAGATAAGGCTCCTGCCTGCTTTTCTCTTGCCCTGTTGTCCCCAGCTTGGAGCTTGAGGACTAGGGAACATTCTGCTTGTGCCCACTCCCTCCACCCCCCAAATTCCTGGCCACATCTGTGAGCTGGGTTTTGTGTCCATGTCAGGCTTCTTGCCTAACACCAGACAGATTTCTAAAGGTCCACCGTTGCCCCCAGGAGAGGTTAGCTTTCATTAGGTTTGCAAAGAGGTTCTTTGTTCAGAAAGGCAACTCCAGAAACATCTTGAGTGTCTTCCCTACCCTGAGTGCAGGCTAAAGTTCAGTCAGGGTTAGGAGTAGGATGAGACTGGGGAGGACTTTGTTTCTCTTGTCCCCTTTCTCAACTTACAATTAGTTGACACTTAACCCAGCTTGTTCAAATGGCTTATAAACCCTCAGGTAAACAGTGGACACTGAGTGCTCCATGGCTCCCTGGCATTCCATATAATTGACTAGCTTCACAGTCCTATGGTGGCTCAATAAGACACCTGTTACTCTTGATTCATGGATGTGAAAACTTGAGGCTCAAAAATTGGGTGACTTCCCACCCTTCATGATGAATAATAGCAAATGGTAGGCCTTTAGCAGGAAGTCCTATCCCATGATAGGAGCCAGGACCAGAGCTCATGATGTCCTTTTAAGCATTTGGGATAACAGAGGTAAAAGGTCTTGCTAACAATTAAGGAGGCTTGCAGAGTGGGCTGGGGAGTGGGCAGGCTATAATCCGGTGGTTCCAAAATGGGGTCAGCTATACCTTAAAGTTCGTGCCAGGCCAGAGTTAACATTTTGCACACCTGCTTGGCTAGGCCACTTGTCAGAGAAGATAATTTTGAATGCATTCTTGTCTACCTGCCAGAGATAGATGCAGTCTCAAGGCTTTATTCCTGCATGTTCTTTGCCACTGTGGGGATGGTTTTCAGCTGGTGTTGGTACCCGGACTACTTCTGCACATTAACCCTGTAACTATCCCTTTCTGAATGATCTCGCTGGTTGGTATTTCTATCTGAAGACTGTTCTCTGACCCCCAAGTAGTCCACCTAGTGCTGTACTGGATCCTTGTCCCTGATAGGTTAGTGTGACAAGATGTCAGCTACTTTGCATTGAGTGGTAGCCAAGACCTGCCACACAGCCAGGCAGTTAAAACCACAAAGTCAGTTCTGGAAAACCTTGGTTAGCAGCCCCACCTGAGAGCAGCAGCAGCTCTGAGCTTAGAATTTGCTCTTCAGACTTCAGAGCCATTGCAGGAGTTCTTAAACAGCTAGTTCTTAGGCCCGTGTCTGCTAAGTGTGGGGAAGCTGTGGTCCTTATAACACTGTTAGTGACTAACAGAAAACAAGCCCCACCCTCATAGAACCCTGGCCCCTCCACCTTCCTCTGTGAGATTTACACCTGCCAATTCCACCTGAGTGCGGCACTTTCTGTCACGTCTCTGTTGCTTCAAAAACATCAACTTAGCAACAGAGAGCCAGTTATATGGAGGTTGCCCAAGCCCCTGGTGTCACAGCATCTCTTGGCACCCATGTCAAGCAACTATAGCAAGTGACTCCTATTTTNCATGCTGACTACTCTGCTTGGAACCCTACAAACCCATATCATGCATGCCAGCCTGGCCTGGCACAGGCCTCCTGCTATTCTGGGGCCTGAAGTCCTCTAGCCAGTTACAGTAATCTCAGCCCNAGAAGCAGTGGCCCCAAGAGCTATGGGTAGCCAGATCTTCTTGCATCAGTCTGGCTGTGCAAGACCCCATGGCTGCACTTCAGCAGCTGCTTAGCTTACTGCTCTCAGAGTCAGCCTCCTCACCTCAGCCTCTCTGGGCACAGCAGGCTAACCCTCACCAGGCTTCTAACAATGCTGAGCGTGGAGGAGCACTGGAAGCCCTCCTAACCCCTGGCTGGCTGCCCTTGGCCTCTTGACGCCCTTGAGGAAAAGGCCTCTCAAGGCAGATTTGTAGTGACCCCTGAAAAGAGAGTTTCCTGGGTCCTAGGCCAGATACTTCCTCTTGATTATTAGAGGTGTTAGTCTCCTGGGAGGAGCCTTTGTCCCCTTAGCTCTTCAGCACTTGTTCAGAACATGTCATTCCTGTCCTCATTGTGAGGGAGTAAGGAGAGCAGGCCTCAGGGTTGGTGACAAGGGATTGCCCTCCCAGCAGGTTTAAATCAGCTCCCAGACCCCAGATAGGCAGCCCAAGCCTTCTGCCTACATCCACCAAGGTGACTCCTCAGGCTATGGGGTGATCATGGGTTTTCTCTCTTCAGCCATTACCTTGGAGTTTTGCTGCTTTAATTCTTTAGATTACTTTGATTTATCATGATTTGAATTTTAAAAGCAGTCTTTTTCTGTTCATTCATTTCCCAGCCTTGTTTTCTTTCAGGTCTTGCCCTCTCCACCCTCTGCTGTGTCACTGTGGCGTTCGCGCCTCCTCCACCCGCTTCGCTTCCATCTCAGCTCCGTCGTCTCAGCCGCAGACCACCTGACGAGGCCGCTGGCCTTTCACATGAAATCAACTGCTTTGTTTTGTTTTGATTTTGATTTTGATTCCTTTTAATGTTAGCAGAAACTGTTAATTCATGGGCCTTTATCTTGCTAAATTTTGAACACCCCACATGGGGTGCAATGTGTTCAGAGGTGGTGGTTGACCTTTATTATGTCTGACTCAGGGAGGTTACCAAGGTACCAAGCTGTATGAGTCCAGTGTTGGGGCAGGGCCAGTGCAGGCCCAGTATGGAAGGGTTCTGTTGCTGCTCCAGCCCACCACAAAGTGGGGTACAAATGGAGCTCAAATAGACTGAATCTGTGCCGTAAGTCCTGTCAACACTTTGTGAAGGGTGCCTCACATGCCAGCAGGAAGGCTAGCACTGGAGCCCAGTGAGATAGGCCAGGTGTGCAAGTTGACTACAGGACCCCTACTGGACTTGAGACTCACCACTTGGGAACAGGGAGACTCTGGTTTAGCAGCTTCATGTCCTCTTTTGTAGGAGGTCCCAGGTAATTGAGAAATTTGAGGCCTTGGACATTGAAAAGGCAGAGCACATGGAAACCAACATGCTGATAATGACCACTCCATCAAGTGACACTCGTCAGGGCCGCAGTGAGAAACGGGCCATCCCTAGAAAGCGGGTGAGCTCCAGTGTGGGGCTAAGTGGGGCCTTTGGCAGCATGGCTTGGGTCAGGGGAACACACTGTCCTACACTCTCTGAGTCCCANACATACCAGGGATATATTTCTTCTGGGCCTCCACGCTTTATTCTCCTTCAGTTAGTCTCTTGAGCACCAGCCTGTCTTCCACATCTCTCCCTCCTGCAGCATCAGCCTTCTGTGCCACAGGATGCTTCAGTGAGTTTTAGATCCCAGATGCTAGCNNAGTTTNTTCCCACTGAGACCACCTGGGAACAAAGCCAAATATGACACCTTCTTTTGTTTTTGGAGTGGCAAACTGTACTCTCATTTTCTGCTTGGCCCGCAAGGTCTATCAGACCACAGCAGTTCCCCTCCTCCTAGACTCCTCCAGCTTCTTGCCCACCTGCCTATTCTGTGGCCTGCTGTACCCAAGTCCTTCTTTCCAGTTTCTTTGTTGCTCATGAAATGCCTGCTGTCTTCTTCTGTAACTTGAGAAGCTGCAAAATTGGGTAGGGCCAGGACATTGATGACCAGAAAAGGCTGTTCCACTGACCAAAGCGTGCCAGGACATGGGTCATCCCAGAACCTGCTGTGGGGCCTAGACAGAGCACTGCCCCACTCAAGGAGGGATGAACTACCCAACTTGTTGCCCCTAGGCCTGCCCAAACTGCCCTGGGCTATACTGATGGGTGGCTGCTCTCTGCCACAGGACTTTGCCAGTGAAGCCCCCACAGCTCCTCTCTCAGATGCTTGTCCCCTGTCTCCACACCGAAGAGCCAAGTCATTGGACAGGAGGTCCACAGAATCCTCCATGACGGTGAGCCCAGGCCACGTGCCAAGTTCTCTGGAGATCTGTGCTACTACCACTGCTGCTTCTGGCCACTCTGGGCCACTGTCCATTTGTGTCTATATGTCCACACCGGTCCTCCCTCTGTACCACCCTCATGCCTGTGAATGCCCCACCCTCTGGTCTGCAGCCCATTGGAAACTGACCATTCTTCCCCTCTGGGCCCAGCAGGACTAGGGGCTGTGTGGCACTCTGAGTAGCACATGGAGGTCTCTGTGCACAGGAGGCTGCTGGGCCAATGCAGGTGTAAAGCCCAAACTTGACTTCTGCTGTCCTGCTTTTGGTGTTTGTTTTTGTGGCACTTTGGAACAGGAGCCACGTTGTACTGACAGTTTGTCCCGCCTGAGGGTATGTACGGGAATGAAGCTCAGACAAAGTTCGGCCTGGTTCCTCAACAGTCTACAGCCTCCCANGAGACATGGCACACTCACCAGCTCTCATCCCCCAGACAGAGCAGTTTCTCTATCAACTCAGCAGGTGGCCACTATTCCTGGCAGCCACCAGAGGCCCAGAGAGAAAAGACCCACAGGGACCACCTCCACCATTCCCTGAGGCAGGCACAACAGCAGTGACAACCACAGCAGAAAGTTTAAGAATCTTTCATAGATCCGCAGCTCAGCAGGGGAGCCAGAAAGGCAGTGAGCAGGCCTGCATCCCAAGTCTCGTGAAGCAGCAACAACTGTGCACACCAAAAAGACCTTTTGTACAGGTCTCTGTGCTGGGCATCCTAAAATGTCTCCATTTCTGTTGATACTTCAAACAATTCTTGTAGAAGGAAGTCTTATGAAGCATGGGTTACTACTACAAGGCTCCACAGAGGGATGCCTCGTCTACCATGGTCTGTTGGGGCAAGGCAGGAGTCTACTGTGGCCTCTCCACAATGGAGCAGGAACTCCCAGGATGCCTTCCCTGATTGTTGTCATTTCTCTGGATCACTCCCTGTCCTTGGAGTAGTAAGAGACATCAAAGCCAGTTTCTGATCAGGACAGCTGTGGAAGACCTGAGAGCACTGGGGACCACAGGAGAGGTGGCTGGGGTCTTTGAGGCCTGGCCTTCCAGATGTACTATGTAGCAGATGAGAACCAGTCCCCAGCAGAATACAGGCTGCTCCTAAGGAGAGCCAGCACCCACTCAGGTCTGCTGTGGATCCTGACCTACCTTCCTGGGTAGGGAATAAGACTGAACTTCCTCCTGGTAGAAGAGTAACCTGAAAGTTGGACAAGGTTGCTGCTACTGCTTTCTCCACCCCAGACATGGTCTGCCTCTCAGGCTTCTGGCCGTCAATCCTTCTGCAGCCTCAGCGGGAGCTTTTGGATTTCCCTTTCAGCTGTTACTGAGGTGTCCCCCTGAACATTCGGTGCCTGGGAACTCTCCATCGGGTCCTGTGCTATGCCCCAAGGCAGGATGCACACAAACCCTGGATAAGCTGGAATAAAGACCTCAGAGCAACCAGGCAGCCTGTGTTCCTGTGCCCAGGTTAAATGAGGCTGTGCTCTCTCCTTATCCCTCANCTCCCTCCTCAGGGACATATGCCTCTGGGCAGCAATGCTGGGGCAAAAGAGTGGGCAGGCTTATCTGGTAGGTGGTAAAAACTGTTTCTGGTGCTGCTTCATCTAGATGAAAACAACCTGGTTGGACACATTTTGTCCATCACTGGGGACCCCACGATGGTTTCCCTTGAGCTGTTCTTTTTTTCTTCCTCAGCCTGACCTACTGAATTTCAAGAAAGGCTGGCTAACCAAGCAGTATGAGGATGGCCAGGTGAGTGGGGCCTGGAGGACTGGGGAGCAGATGCANNTCCCAGCTTGTCTTATCCCTGGCAGGGTCTTTGAGCCCTGATTCATGCCCTTAGCCTACAGACATCCTACAGTCCTAGCTCCTGGATATGATTGCTCCTAAAAGTTCTTGTAAGAGTCTAGGTTTCCCCAGAGGCAAGAGCAGCCAGCATATGGCTGTGGGCTGGCTTGTGTGTCCATACAAGGCAGGCATATGGGCAATCACAGAGGGCTGCAAAATCCTTGTGTTGAAGAGACCAGCTCAGTTTTAGGGCACCATTAGGCCCTGAGAATTATGAATCAAGTCCAAACAAGAAGAGTCGTTTGCAAGCCCCACTTTGACCTGGAACATGTTGGGTCCTTGCCTCAGAGGCCCATTAAAAACCCACTCTGCTNTCTTAGCTCCTTTTTGCTTTTGGAGACTGCCAAAGCATCCCCTCTTTCTCCTTCCACCATATCAAATGCCCTTGGCCTTGCCTGAAGACTCAAGTTCCCTTCCTCAGAGTGAAGATTGGGACTTTAGCAGGTTAGTTTATACCTGCTGGCACAGTGGGGGTCACACATCTGGTCTATAAACCAAGTGGTTGTGCCTCTCAGCACCCTTTCACAGCCACCTTTCTGTATGNTAGACCCAGCAGAACTGTCTGCAGCCTCTAAAGTTAGGATGGAGGCCGGCAAAACACCATTCACCAACTACACTCTGGGGCACAGAGCTGGCCGAGGCCCACGATTCTCCACTGCCTCATTGCTGGAGTGCGTCTTAACCAGGACCTCCCTGAGGTCATGAGTGCATGCCTGCCTGCCAAAACAGTCATCTATTTGTTGCCTGCTTTACCTGTGCTCTCGAGAGTACCTAGACTCAGCTGGGGTCAAGGAGGGACACCGGGTATGTTACAGAATAGTTAGATGTTTATTTTTCTCTTCTTTAGTGGAAGAAACACTGGTTTGTCCTGGCCGATCAGAGCCTGAGATACTACAGGGATTCTGTGGCTGAGGAGGTGAGAGAACTACAGGGCAAAGTGGTATCTAAAAGTNCAGGGCTGACGTCTGTCTGTGAAAAGGTGGCCTGTTGCCTCAGGTGTCAGTCTCAGTCTAATGTATGCAATTGATCCAGCTTTGGCAGCAGAACTGTTTCCCACCTCAGACATTGTGGTCATCCTCTGAGGCCTTGAATTCGGTTTTTTTTTTTTGTTTTTTTGTTTTGTTTTGTTTTGTTTTGTTTTTTTGGTTTTTGGTTGTTTTTTTTGGGGGGGTGCAGTGGCTTTAAAGGCAACTCTCTTTTCTGTGTTCTTTTAAGAACAATGAAGTGGGACTAGAGCGATGGCTCAGTTGTGAAGAGAATGTGTTTTTGTAGAGGACCTGGGTTTGGTTTCCAGCACCCACATAGTGGCTCACTACCATTTGTAACTCTAGTTCCAGGGATCTGATGCCCTCTTCTGACCTTCACGGGCTTCAGGCACACATATAATACACAAACTTTCANGCATGCAAATCTAAAAAAATTTTAAAAAATGAAGTTAGTACTCAAGGTGAACTCAGGTCTAGTTTTGTTTTGTCTTTGGTTTTTAGCTAAAGGATTGGTGAATTGAGTCACTGGACAGATTAACTTCGATCTTGTTCTGCCTTGTGGTAGAGAAACTTACATTAAAAAATCGTGTGTGTGTGTGTGTGTGTGTGTGTTAGGGCATAAGGAAAAACACTGCCATGAGACACCAGTGACTGCCATAGGACAACTTGTGGGAGTCAGTTCTTTCCTTCTACCATGTTGGTCCTAGGGATTGACTTGGTAGACAGGCACCTTTATCTGATGAGTCATTTCCCCACCACCCCTAGAAGAACAACCCCAGAAAGGACTCTTTCCTTCACCTACCAAGAGTTCTTTTGAACAATCTGACAAATCTGTATCCTNATTTTTCCCTGCTAATTCCATCTGGCGTCCTTCAGAATCACCCATTCCATGCTTGTATCATAGAAAAAGGAAAAGAATCTCTTGGCTGGTTTGTGTATTTAAATTCTTGAGATCAGCCTCCATGGCCTAAAGAGGAACGCTATTGGTGAGATAGACAGGTCCAGATTGTGTGAGTGCTCAAAACTTTGTGGGATGGAAGGGGGGTGTTTGTTTTGGGTTGGTTTTGATTTCTTAAGACAGGGTTTCTCTGTGTGGTCCTGGCTGTCCTGAAACTCACTCTGTAGACTAGGCAGGCTTTGAACACTCTTGAGATCCGCCTGCCTCTCCCTCCCAAGTGCTAGGATTAAAGGCATGCACCACCACCGCCTGGCTTAAAACTTTATGTTTTTATGTGTGCGCATGTATGTGCCANAGCATAGGTATAGAGTTCAAATTGTAGGAGTTAGTTCTCTCCTCCTGCCAAGCAGATTCCAGGGCTTGAACTCAGGTCATCAGGCTTGCTTATAAGCACCTTTACCTGCTGAAGTACCAGCCTCTAGAGTAGTATTTAGTGAAATGTGTTGTGAGAGTCAAAACTGTGCTACTGACAACCGTGTTGATATAACACTGATGCCACAAAGGCAGAGTTAGATAAAACTACCAATGCCTTGGCAATAGGACAAAGTCAGATTATACCAACAGTCAATGGGCCTGTATTGCTTTACAGTCAATGATGTTTAAAAGCAACAAAATAGGCCCTTGATTGATTGATTGTTTGGTTGATTGGTTGATTTATTTATGTGGAGATATATATATATCTTAGTTTTTTTTTAATTTTTATTATTATTTTATTTTTGGTTTTTCAAGACAGGGTTTCACTGTATGTAGTCCGGGCTGCCCTGGAACTTGCTTTGTAGACCAGGCTGGCCTGGAATTCACAGAGATCTGCCTGCCCTTGCCTCCTGAGTACTGGATTAAAGGTGTGTGCTTGGTATTTTTAAGTTGCAACCTTTGAATGCTCATCTCTTTAGTATTCTTTTTTAGCTTTTATTATTACGTGTGTGTGTGTGTGTGTGTGTGTGTGTGTGTGTGT
>LZPO01117100.1:4391-21333 GCA_001675575.1 Neotoma lepida
TCCCTAGTATATATTTCAAGGTTGGTATATTGGAATATATTCTGTATATTGGCCTGGAATAACTACATCCCAGACATGTAGTCAGTCCTATAACAAAACATATTGTGCTGGCAAAATCATTGAATTTTATTTTTAAATGTGTGTGTGTGTGTGTGTGTACATGTGTGTGCACACCTGTGCATGAACATGCATGAACACAAAGGTTAACCTCAGGTGTTATTCCTCAGGAGGTAACCANCTTAATTTTTGAGACAGAGTTTCTTGTTGATTTGAGGATTGCAAGTAGGCTGGCTGGCCAGTGAGCCCCGGGAATCCACTGTCTCTGCCTCCCCGGCCCTGAGATTGCAAGCACGTGCCACTACATCCAATTTTTAAAACATGGATTCTGGATATTGGACTCAGGTCCTTATGATTTCACCACAAGAACATTATAACTAGTTTCTCCATCCCCTCCTGCTTTGTGTANTTGTGGAGAGTAGATGTCAACATAGNACTTTTAAAGGTGAATAGAAGAGGTTGTGGGGTTATGTANGGTTTGGTAATAAAGGTCTAGGGCTTTGAGGAAGTCTGCAAACAAAGAACAATTAGTCNAGACTGAACTCAAACTCATCATAAAGCCCAGACTGGTCTTGAACTTACCATGTAGCCCAGGTTGACTTCAAACTCACTACCTAGCCAGTCTGGCTCATAACTCACTGTGTAGACTAGAATTGCCCCCAAAGGTATATTTTTCCTCCTGCCTCTGATTTCCAAGTGATGGGACCACCATACAGTATGCCAGCATTCAATCTCAGGTTTGCTCTTCCTCTCCTTAATAGTGGAGTCCTCTAATACGCTGATGTGCAGCTGTCCAGACCAGTGGTTCTCAATCTTCCTAATGCTGCAACCCTTTAATACAATTCCTCATGGTGTGGTGACCCCCAACGATAAAATTATTTTCATTGCTACTTCATAACTGTGATTTTGCTATTATTAGGAATCATAATGTAAAGATCTGTTTTCCAATGGTCTTAGGTGACCCCTGTGAAAGGGGTCATGACCTACAGGTTNAGAGCTGCTGGTCTAGACACTACATCTCCTTAAACTTTCTGGTCAACCAGGACCTCAGGCTCCTGTTCTGTGTCACTGCCATAGTGAGATCCTCTGCTTGCTCACAGTGACTGGAGCCCCTGGCTCTGTGCATGTCCAGCATCTGCAGGCTTTCAACAATGTCTAGATTATCCTCAGTGATTTGAGAAGGCAGGAATTGTGAAGCATCCATCTTCCCTGACTCACAAAACCAGTTATATTTCTATTCTGATTGCTCCTCTATCTAGGCCAAAACTTGCAGGTANTATTTTTGTCTGTACAGAGAATAAAGGAACCAAACCCTTAACTGCCTAGGTGGGGCCACTTTTCAAAGACTAGAAATAGAAATCTATACAGGACTTGAGANGATGGTGAGAAATAACCACAATTATTCCTTTTCTGCTAATAACAATGCATTCAAATATCCTATGNCTCTCATTACTCCTATCTCCCACTACAGTACAGTAACAAGAAAAGAGAAGGCAGAAAGTGGATAATGAATTTCTTAAATCCCAGGAGTTGGGGAGCTGTGTGTGTGCTTGTAGTGCATTTACCCTGTGGGTATTAGTAGAGGTCAAAGTTTGACATCAGGATGTCTCCTAAGTTCCTCCACCACTTAATTTTTGAGGCACGGTCTTTCACTGAGTCTTGAGCTCACCATTTCAGCTAGACTGTCTGGTCAGGCAGCCCTGTGGATCCTCCTGTCTCCACCCCCTCACTCCCAGTGCCAGTTTACATGGATTCTAGGGATCTGAACTCAGGTCCTCTGGCTTGCACAGCAAGTACTTTACTCCCCGAGCCATCTCCTGAGCCCTTGGGAAAAAACCAAAAAATACAACTTAAAAGTGGTTAGAGAGGGTTGTGTAGTACAGTTTACAACTTCTTCAGAAGGGAAAGGTTCCGAGAGAACAAAACAAGGAGCCCTGTTCTCCCACACTTTCCTCCCCCTCCCTGTTCAAGCTCCTTTCCGGGCCTTTTCTGTCTTCTAGAGCAAAATCCTGACAGTGTGCCATGCACTTGCAAAAGGATAATTACATCTGCATCCCTAGGAGAGATGGGCTTACTGTCAGCAGGGAGGAGTCTGATGTGGATGCAAATGGGGCTGAGTGCTCACATGCATAAATTCCCACTGTTCTCCTGAATTACATCAGGGAGGGGGTGTTTCTTTGACCTAAACTTTCCTGGAACTTATTTTTACTTCAGGTTAGGGAAAGCTTTAAATACATGTATTTATGTACATGTTACACATATTGTTTTGTGCATATATATTTGAATGCTTACTTGTGCATGCATACATATATGTGTGTGTATGTGTGTGTGTATATGTGTATGTGTGCATATATGTATACACACAGACAGAGACATATGCACATGCACAATGTCATTCTTTCTGGTGATGTTCTTGTCCAAAGGAAGAGAAACAACTGGCATCCTTTCAAGGGAAATCCATATGCCTTCTGAGTTGGCCAAGCACAGAGCTGTGCCTGAACCAAGTCTATGACCTGGTGGGTATGATGGGGCATTCCTAAAGTTTGAAGAGACACTTGAATCCACACAAGAGCTAAGTGGGTACCACCAGCTATGACCTCACCGCCTCTTTCTAGCTCATGTCCTCTATGACCTAGTAGGAAATTAGAAAGCTCTCCAAACTCTAAATAAGGGAAGAAATGAAGTATAACACAAAATGCAAATTCGGGATTTTTGGTATTTCCTTAAAAGAACCTCCAAATTCCCAAAGATTTCTCTTTGAAATGTAAGTGTATTTTCTCACACTATCAAGTGAGATGGAGCTGTAAGAAAATATGAAGGTAAGGGATGCTTAGCTGTTACAAAGGGCATTTCTACAAAGTTGTTTTCAGGCCCAATCAGACTCATCTCGCCATCACACTCATGTCAAGAGCGGGCAAGGGGCCTTCTTTTATTCNAACAAGGACAAAAGGAAGAACAGGAAGCTGATGTGTAGAACAGAGGGCCACCCTGCCACTCTTCCCTCAGAGTAAGTCTCAGGAACTAATTAGAAATTAGAAATGTCTTGCAGAAAACCCAGGTTTGGGTCCAACTAAACATGTCAGGTGGCTCACAGTTCCCTGTATCTCTAGTTCCAGGGGTTCTAACATCAGCCTCTGGCCTCTGAGGGCACATGCACACATGTGGCGCTCATAAACTTATGCAGGCACACATTTTTTCAAAGCCCAGTAGGAAGATTCTGAGTACAATTTTTTTTTTCTGAGCACAAACTTTTAACCTGGCGTCCTGCCTTGCACTCCATAGTGCAATGGGTGTGCCAGGCTGAAGAATCTATAAGAAAGGAGGGGTCACCATGCTGCAGGGGACTTTGTTTCTTTTAGCTCTAAGCCAAGATCAAATTGAAGGGCAGATTCCAGATTAATATAAGCAAGAGCTTTTAAGAAAGTAGGATGAGACGTAAAAGGAAAAGTCTCATAGAGAAGGGTTGCCTATGACTATGAATGTGCTAAGGTCCTCTTGTTGAATATGGGTTCAGCAGCATGACTGTCCCTCAGGGGTCCTAGAGAACGTGTTTCTGCTTTAAGTTGAATATTGGATACCACATGACATCTTCTAAAATAATGATTTTCATATAGATTACAAGTCTGATGAGTAGGTCTAGAGGGTTGGCTCCAGACATTTTTAACCTAGTGTCCTTCCTTGCACCCAACAGTCTGCGCTGCATGGCAGCTACCTTTGATGTTGANAGCTAATCAGCTTCCCCCATCCTGAATTCTGTTCTTGNCCAGATGGGTCTTTTCATCGAGGAAGTTACTTTTCTGAAATGCCTAGGTGTGAAATCACAGACAGAATCAAAACAACCATGGAGACTAATAGCTAATAGTTTGTCTGGGTTTTATTTACATAAATCACATCCCCCAGGGACTCCCAGTGTAGGAGAGAGAATACCCATGTCCTGCATACCTACTGAGTTTCTGTATTCCCAATTCTAAGGCAAACAGTTTCTACCCTAGGTCTGTCTGTCCATAGCATTGGTTCTTTGAAGCTGGTAATTTACCTCCAAGCCCCTTGCAGTTTTAGTTTGTGAAGATAACTAAGCTTGTTCTACTTCTCAGTCTTCCAAACCCTCGTTGTCCACCTTGTGCTCNCCTGTGCTGAGAGAATAGGCACTGAAACATCACAAGTTGAACAGAGTGGACGAACACTTCACNNGGACATATGAAAAGAACACTCCAGTGTCTCTCCCTCTTTCCCCAGCTTTATGGCCTCTTAACGTCATCATCTTCCTGTTCCACTGTAGTTCATCCCAACATTTCCATCCATGCTAAGATGCACCATGAGGGAAGGAAACATTGGGGATGCCAAGCGACATTTGCTATCTAGCCATGTCTTATTCTTTTATACGATAATCTTAACTCAACATATTTTGCTTGTAATACAGTACCTACCAATGAGCCCTAAAAGGTTTCCAGAAGCTTTTTTCATATCATGGCACCAATGATGTCATAGGAGTCTGTCACCATACTCTCTAGGTGAGCCTTAAGGGATCAAGGGCCTATAAAGGATATATAGCTTTATATGTGAAAAAAGGAACAGATAAAGATTTAATATAGTTTTATAAAAAAAGAAGCCTACAATAATAACCATCTTATGGTCCTTTCTTAATAGACAAAGGTACTTGGGAAGCAATGGGGCCTAGTCCTATGGGGTTAAAGCAAATCCTAGCAATATATGCAGCCATTGTCTCCTTCTGTGTTCTTTATGCAAGGATTCAGGTTAGTCTCTCTTCTCTCAATAACTTCTTTTTAGACAAAGCCAACCCCTCAAAGTAATATTTTTTGTAAATAGATACATTTTGTAAATAAAAAGGTTTCAGGACCTTCAGTGAGTGTCTCAAAGCTGTTGTTAAGAGCCAGGCACTTTCTAACCCAGAGAAGACACCGTCCCCAACTCTTCAATCATCCTTATGCTGATAAGATTTAAAGCCACTTTATGAGTCCATCCCTTCATAAAATCTTCTGGGTTCTTGCAACACATAAAGCTAGCTTTGTTGTACATGCCACATAATTTAGTACCTNATTATATAATGTCTGATGTTCTGCTAATTGCTTCAAGTGTGTTTGTTCTGCTTCTCCATTAAGTTCACANGAGACATCTTTGAGGGCACTTTTGACTTCAGTGCTTTCTCTCCTTCTGCATCCGGCATACCTCTCATTTCACTGTTAGACCCTCAGAATCAATCAAACCACCAATCTAGCCAGTAATGCATCCTCTGTGGTACTTTGAAACATGGAAGCTATGCAGTGTAGTAGAAAGAATGGATGTCAGGACAGTGACTCACTGCATTTTTTCTTTCCTCCTACCTCGCTTTGTCATACTGGGGGAATCATGCTCTTACCTGTGCCTTTTTCCTATGGGTAAAATGAAGGAAATGGCTTAGATGATCCCTTATGTCACCAGTGTTCTTCCAGCCCTATGAGTCAATCAAAGGAAATCAGTGCTCATAAAGAAACTCAAAATTCAGGTTATTGGCTCCTAAACATGATTGGGGAGCTGGTAATTGAGGTTGGTAGAACCCTGACTGTAGAAACTGACTGGACATCCCAAAGAAAGAGAGCCCTTTCTGCCTCTTCATTGCATACCAGGGAAGTGGCCAACACTAAACCCAGGAAGGAATTTGAAAAGAGGCTATACTTTTGCCATCTCCTCTGAACCACTGTATCTCCAGGATGGCCAAAGCAAATGCTCTTTCTCTGCAGAGGGAATAGTGGATAGTAGTAACCTTGCTAACTGTGTTGTGCCCNTCTAATCAGCTGAACTGATCGTTAAAAGCTAAAAGCTTGGGTTCCCCGAAGGGAATTACCAGACTGGCTGGGCACCTCTGCAGAGACCCATCATAATTCAACATTAGTTAATGTACCATTAAGATATTCGTGTACTTAATGGAATTTTGTTGAGGGTTGAGGTTTTTCTTGAGTTGTTTAAATTGCCTCGATCATGAGTGACTTCCTGAATTAAAAATTAAATGGACTTTCAAGTATTTAATTAGACATATCTATTACTAAAGTGGAGGGAACAACAGAAATTTACCTTCNAAGGCTTTTATTTAAAGGACTAGAGCACATCTCCAGTGAGTGAGCATTCACTGGTGCATTTAGATNTAGTTGCTTTNGGGGATGAAATAGTAGCCAGGAGTGTTCTTCTGTGGCTCTCTTTTTGGACTCGACAGTTTCAGAAGATGTGTTAGCCTTTATTCTTTTGCAATCTTTCAATGTTTATGAAACTCTCAAAAAACATCATTATAAGATTATAAAACTGATGGAGAGTGGGGTGCTGTAGAGAAAGGGTGACAGTGAACTGCCAGGAAGAGCAAATGGAGGGTCTTGAGAGGTGCACAGTGTCCCTTACGATAACTAGCTGTGGTAAGGGCTGGAAATGCTACAGAGTGTGTCTTGCAGCTCTGCGGGAACACTGTGGCCTTTCTCATCCAGGTGTAAAGCTGCCTTAGTCAGCTGTTCCTTTAGGAAGGAAGTGATGGTGAGTCTCCTCTGTTGATCAGCGGGGCCCTCTAGTGCCCCCCTCTTTCATCCAGTACACAAAGGGTACACTCATTTTCAGGTGGAAAGCAAGACTAAATGAAGTCCCTGCTGCTGGACAGCAGAGTCTATAGGGTCAATGATGCGAGTTCCCATTCATGTCTCCAGGAAGCATGGCCAGCTTTCCACAAGCTGCTGAGAAATCACTGGTGGAGTTCAGAATTGACCTGGGATCTATCTACATTGTAGATCTGCTATACAAAACTACATCTCAACTTAAGAAAGCATCAGAGTCATAATCAAATCTTTCCATCAAATGACCTTTTAATTATTTCATGGCTAAAAATATCAAAGAATAAATTTATGATCAAGAGTTCCACTCTCAACCATGATGCTTGCAACAGAATCAGCCCTAACACTGCACAAAAGCAACCTTCTCCATGCGTGTTCCAGGTCAGGGGTAGAGAGTTTCCCAAAGTTTAAGTAAACCTAGGAAGGGTTAGCNTCCACCCATCCCCATGTCCCAGGCAGTTTGGTTAGCTTAATTATCCCTAGAAGGAACATCAACTCACTCTTTTGTGTCTGTTTCTTCCCACCACAAGTTGAAATGGACAGGGGTGAAGGGCAAGAGTGACTGTAACTGTTGACCAGTTCAGGACATGAGCTTATCCCCACTTTTCTCTCACAGACCCCCACCTCATGACACTGATGCCAGGGCCCAGTTACCTTCATGGTCNATGAATGTTATAAATAGAAAAAGTTGAAAAGTCTGGATGGAGTTTTCCTCAGTAACCCCATTGAAATATCATAAAAGATGAAGAAGATAGAGAAGGAATGATTTCTAGTTTCCCAGGCACTCCAAAGGCAACAATTGACNNACATTGTGGGTGTTAATAATCATAGCTTGGAGGACTGAATTACCATTTATGGATCATTAACTATATGCTTGGTTCTGTGTTTTTGCAAACAAATGCAGATGGTAGATATGATCATACCTAATATAAATGATAAAACCGAAGCTCAGAGAGTCTCGGCAGCTAGGTCTAATAGATGGTTAGTAAATCATCTGTCCAGAAGTCCAACCTAGGGTCTTAGTTAGGGTTTCTATTGCTGGAATGAAACTCCATGACCAAAAGCAAGTTGGGGAGGTAAGGGTTTCTTTGGCTTACACTTCCATATCGCTGTTCATCATCTAAGGAAGTCAGNACAGAAACTCAAATGGGACAGGAGCTGATGCAGAGGCCATGCATGGAAGAGTGCTTGTTCCCTATCTATGGCTTGCTCAGTGTGCTTTCTTATACAACCGAGGACCACCAGCCCAGGGATGCACCGCCCACAATGGGCTGGGCCCTTCCCCATCATTCACTAATTAAGAAAATGCCTTACAGCCAGATCTTATAGAGGCATTTCCTCAACTGAGGTTCTCGCCTTTCAGATAACTCTAGTTTGTGTGTCTAGTTGACATAAGACTATTCAGCATACCCAGCTGTATCGAATTCTCCATTCCATGTGTCTTCTTTGTTTCTCTACCTTCCCTGCTAAATAGAAAACTAGTGCCCACATACCTACAAGCAACTCTTTGCCTCCAGGTATTGGGATAGCTGCTGAGAAAGTTGATGATTTAGAACTGATTGATTCAGCAGCCTCTCGGGGTCTTTCCTGCAGAGGATGAACACGCATGAAGCCAGCCAGGGCTGTTTTTGTTTATCAGCCATCACACGCATGGGTGGCTGGTAATCCTGAGAGGGAAATGAGTTTGCTGATGGATATGTCTCTGACCTGACTTGGGGATAGATAGGGGATGTATTAATCTCCTTCCACGTTTTGGTTAAATATCNCAAAGCCTTGTGCAAACGCGACTTGGGAAATGGGCCTGGCTCATCTGTTCTTTGTTTGACTTGCCAAGACGCCTGTTGCCTTTCCCTCACTGCACAAGCTTCTCTGTGGCATGAGCATTCTCAGGGCTTCCTAGACCTGTCTGCGTTCTCTAGCCCAGAAAGCCCAAGACTTCAGAAATGGACTGAGCCTTGCTTCTATGAAAGACTGACAGAAGCTGTGAAGAAGCCGTAAAACTTAGCTCTTCACATCTAGAAGCACATGGATGAGAAGGCTCTGCTTACAGCTTGATACATGTTTTGATCAAGTTAGACTAAAAACTCTGTGTCTCTGCAGACAGTGGACTAAGCAAGACAAATATCTGGGAGGTAAGACAGTAAGAGAATAGCATACAGTCAGTAAAAGCAAAGCAACCTGCTGTGTGCAAGAGGATTCGGAAATGTTTGAAGGANTGAGGTTAAGATGGCATTTGACTAAGATGTATAAGCATCCAAATCCATCCAGTATCCCCCCAGTCACACCTTCCTACTGAGTCCTAAAGGAGGAGAAACACACAAACACAAGAGCCCAGGCTCAGCCAAACCCTTTGCTCTGTTCATCTAATGGGTTTGCTCTGAAGCTCATTGTGGGTCTGTAGGCAAAACTGTTTGGGTCTCTACTGAAGCATCCTGGGGCTTAGCTTTAAGGCTGCCTGTGTGAAAGACATCATAGTTAACCAACAGAATTATAGTGCAAGCCAGATATGTATTTTANATTTTCTAATAGTCGTGTTAAATGAAGTAAGAAAAAGTGAAATTCTTTTAGTAACATTTTATTTAGCCCAACATATCCAAAATATGTCAACATGTAATCAATTTCAACTAATGATGAATGCAATCAACTTAAGAGAAATTATTAATGGGATCATTTGCATTCATTTTTGTGTTCGCTCTGCAAAATTGGGTGTGTGTTTTATACACACTGCTCATCTCCGTTTTCAGTGGGAATACCTGACATGCATGGAGACTTCATAAAAGTGACAGTTGGAAGAGCAGGTTTACAAACATCCTAAAAGTCATCCAACAAGGGCTGGAGAAATAGCTCAGCTGTTAAGAGCATGCACTGATCTTTCAGAAGACCTGANTTTAGTTCCCAGCACCCATGCTGGGCAGCTCACAACTNCCTGTAACTCCATCTCTCAGGGATCTGACACCTTCCTCTGGCCTCTGTGAGCTCCTGCACATTCATGGACTATAGTTTCACACACACACACACACACACACACACACACACAGAGAGAGAGAGAGACAGAGACAGAGACAGAGACAGAGACAGAGACAGAGACAGAGAGACAAATAAAATTCTTTTTTAAAAATTCATTCAACACCGGGCGGTGGTGGTACGTATCTTTAATCTCAGCACTCAGGAGGCAGAGGCAGGCAGATCTCTGTGGGTTCGAGGCTAGCCTGGTCTACTGAGTGAGTTCCAGGACAGCCAGGACAGCTACACAAAGAAATCCTGTCTCAAAAAAGAAAAAAATCATTTAACAAGTGAATCTAGAACCAGTTGTTTTAATTTAATGTACATTGATTAAAATGATAAAATTTAAAATCTAGATACTCAGTTTCATCAGCCACATTTCAAGCTCTCACTGGCCACATGTGATCAGTAGCTCTTATACTGGGCAGCTCAGGTCTCTTTCACTGCCTCTTACTTGATAGGACTCAAATGGGACACAGAATTGGAGTTCCTTGAGGGTATGAGGTAAGGAATAGAGGGGCAGCAGTTCTCGGCTGATAACTGTTAGCCTTCCAAATCCCAGTCCTAGAGACTCCAATAATCTCTCTTTCTAGACCATCTGCTGCTTCTTCAGCATTAGATAACACAATGACAGCAACGTCCATTGTGCTTCTATGCTGCCTTACCATATTTGATGTTTTCTGTTACTTTCTTATAGGACCCAGGACCACCAGCCCAGGAGTAGGCCCTCCCACATCTATCATCAATCAAGAAAATGCACCACAGTCTTACTCAAATGCCAATTTGGCAGGGGCATTTTCTAAATTGAGGGTCCCTCTTCTAAAATGACTCTAGTCCATGTCAAGTTGACATAAAACTAGCCAGCACACGTGGCTGTGGTCACAGCAGAAGTTAGATGGTCTGCTCGGCACCCCAGGACTTGGCCACATCCAGAATAGCAGCCTCAGTAAGGAGCATTAATGCAATTATGTCTCAGCATGAATGGGTCGACCGTCCATTGTCACAGTTTCCTAGCTCTTCCTAAAAGCCCTCAGAGGCTGGCTTCATGCTGTACCCAGCTTCTTCCTAGCCTCTAATGGGTCTGAGCTGTGTTCATTAGGCATCTTGCCCATGAGCAGTTGAGAGAATAGGAGAGGGTGACNTTTAAGCTAAAGGTCAACTTGGAGTGCTTTTAGTACACCTGACCACTAGCTAAACTGTATGGACATCAACACAAAAATGATCGAGTGTCAGCATCTAACCCCTTGCTGCCTTCCTTCTTGGAACTGAGAGGTAGAGCTTCCAGCTTGGAGAAAAACTGAGGGGATAACAGTCAGACACTTCAGACAGCATTTTCCCCTGGTATAACATATCGCCTAACAGATTCCTTCCCCACCAGCGTGATGCTCTGCCTAGGGAAAGCTGAGCCTGCCCAGTAGACAATGAGACAGTCTAAAAGGTTCCACTCCCAGACCTGGATACAGCCCCCTTGAGCAGACACAGCATGGGAAAGCATGCCCAGGTCTAGACACAATGATTCATTCCAAACTAGAGCAAACACATGGCAGAGGTCTTTCAAGGAAAGAAGCTGGGATGGCAGGCGAAGTGAGGGGCAGGGGAGGTGGGAAGAGCACCAACTAGTATCTACTGAATGGTAGTGGTTGCAACAGCGCCATCTAGAGGGGACTCAGCTTTCTTGACTTAGCTCTTCTGACTCTTTAGATCACACCTTCTTGTGGAACATCCTGTGTACAGGGGCAGCATACTTAGCAGCACTCTTTAATCTTGACCCACAAGATGTCCATAACATCTCTCCAAACCCCACCCCCAAATGTGACTGTGTCCCCTGGAAATTGCCAATTGACTTCTAAAGGATTCCCTCATCTGGTTGCATGTACTTTAGAGCCACAGTGAGCTTCAAACCCAGGCCTGCACATCACCATACAAATAACCCAGCATGGCTTCTTGGTTCTGCCAAAGGCAGACATGGTATTGACTTGGTATAGAGTTGTTATGGGATGCCAATGAGATGATAATGCAGTTTATTAATAATATGAGCTAATTTGTTTAGGTGAGGAGTCTGGGTTGCATTTTTAATCATCAAAATAGTCTATTTTATAGCAGTGTGTTACTATTCACACGTGGAAGATTATATTCTCCCAAAGTGGCTTCAATATTTCCCAATTCTATAGGATCTTCCAAAAATCCTTATTTTCTCAGCCCTTAAATCCAAAGGACATTTGTGAATGCCTTGAAGAGAATGAAGTGGAAGGGTCTATATGCCCTGGGAGGCTGGAGTGAGACACGTGCAGCTTCCTCATACCTTGAGAACTTTAAAGAAATATATAGGAAAGAGAGGGTGTGAAGTGTTCCAACCCTGGCTTCAGCCTAGGTGCCAGACATGAGGATGAAGGAGACTTCTGTTGTAGGATAATCGTTTTGTACACTACATGAAGATGTATCTATGTGTTGCCTCATCTACCTAAGGCACCTGGTTGGTTTAATAAAGAGCTGAATGGTCAATAGATAGGCAGGAGAATATCCAGGACTTCCAGGAAGAGAGAAGAACTCAGGGGATGAGTCTAGACATGTGGATTTTGCCAGGGAGATGCAGAGCAAGTAGGACACATGGTACTGCAGAGATGTAGTAAAATATTATTTTAAAGTGTGTTACTTTTGCTTATGTTGCATTTGTTTAACTCTGTGAATCTGTGTTACTGTATCTGTGTAAAATACCTGATGGTTTAATAAAGAACTGGCCAATAGCAAGGCAGGAGAAAGGATAGGTGGGACTGGCAGGCAGAGAGAATATATAGAAGGAGAAATCTGGGAAGATTGGATTGGAAAGCTAAAAATTTGCAGTCAGAGAAGGAGGAGGACTCCAGGGGCCAGAGAGCCAGCTAGACACATGGCAAGCCACAGAGTAAGAGTAAGATACAGAAGTAAGAAAACGGGGAAAGCTCAGAAAGGTAGATGGGATAAGTTAAGGAAAACTGGCTAGAAACTAAGCCAAAATAAGGCCAGGTATTGATAAGTAAGAATAAGCCTCTGTATGTGATTTATTTGGTAGCTTGGTGGTGGGCCCCCCAAAAAAGAGCAAAAACCTCCAACAATATAGAGATGTAAAGAGCCATGTGGCAAAACTTAGATTAATAGAAATGGGTTAATTTAAGTTATAAGAGCTAGTTGGAAACAAGCCTAAGCTAAAGTCAAGCCTTCATAATTAATAGTAAGTCTCTGTGTCATTATTTGGGGGCTGGCAGCCTAAAGAAAGTCCGACAAGAAAGCNTGACAACAAGCTTCTGATGACACCACAGCCTTCAGCGTGCCCTACTGATCAGAGCAGAGATGAGAGGGTCCTGCTGAGTCCTGCCCAACTTTTGGATTCTTAAGCCAAATAAATATTTTAGTAAAGAATATAAGCAATGAATAGAACCATGTTGAAAGTTTTTACATTTATTCATTTAGTTGTACATATGTATATGTGTGAGTATGTGGGGGTTGCACTTGCTATAGCACATGTGTGGCGGTCAGAGGACAACTCCCAGGTGTGGGGGTTTCTCCTTCTACCATGCAGGTTCTAGGGATCAAACTGAGGCCATCAGGCTTGACAGGAAGTGCTTTTATCTATCTATGCATCTCACCAGCTCTGGTGCTGTGGTAAGTCACTAAGTTTTAGGTGGGCTTAATGTGGTGGTTTGAATAAAAATGGCCTTGTTTGAGNAAGTATGTCACTGGNGGTGGACTTCAAGGCCTCAGATGCTCAAGCCATGGCCTGTGTGGTTTTCTCTTCCTACTGCCTGCAGATCCAGATGTAGAACTCTCAGCTACCTCTCCAGCACAATGTCTGCCTACATGCTACCATGCTTACCACCATGACAACATGGACTAAACCTCTGAAACTTTAAGCTAACCCCAATTAAGTGTTTTCCTTTATAAGAGTTGCCAAGGTCATGGTGTCTCTTCAGAGCAATAAAACCCTAACTAAGATACTTACCATACAAAACTAAATAGTTACATCAACCATTTGACAGATTAGAGACTAATAGGCTTGGGGAGTTTCTAAAGACAGTGAGGATCTAGGCTAAAATTTTTGAACCAAGGATTTACTGTCTCTAGAATTGCCCTTGTGTTCCTTTGATGATTCTTGTTCCCAAAGAGGAAGCCATCACTAAGTTAGCTAGCCATATCCATCTAATCTGTGAGTAGCCTGGTTACTCTGAAGTCAGCACATCTGAAAGAGGAGGGAAGGAGTAAGGCATGAACAAGGAGGGACTCTGCCTCAGAGATTCTGAGGCAGTGGAGATTCCCACCCACCCCCAAATAAAAACATAGACATGCCTTATTAAAGCAAAGAGGCAGATCAGATCAGGTGAGCATCAAAAGCACACATGGGTTGAGGCAAACACCTTGCGTATGGAAGCATTCTGGGATGGGGGTCCTGAGCAGCTGCCCTAAACATTAGAGGGTTTCTGAGAAGCTCTGTGACCAGAGTCCAGTGACATCAGCCCATCTGGGAGGTGATCTGGGCATTAGTATTCTCAAAGCCCCTGATGTAGACCCCTCCGCAGTCCAACTGGAGCATCTTCCCTCTGGGAGGGGCAGTGTGGGGGACCAGCCCCTACTTTTACAACCAGAGTACTCNTGAGCAGGAAGAAGTGGGAAATATTTAGATAGAAAGAGGTACCTAGATGANGACAATGAGAAGAAAGACAGAAACACAGGATAGCCTCGGGAGGGCCTGGGTCAAAACTCACAAGCCCAGAACTTTATTCAAAAGGGCTTTTTATAACAATGCCATGGGGTGAGGCAAAAGACCACCCCATTGCTAGATACAGCCAAGTGTGGACCCTTCCAAACACCTGGTACTCATGCCCGTGGTCCAATCATCCTCTTATGCAGTCCTGCTGGGTAAAGCCACCCGGAAACCTCAGTGNGCTCCAACAGGGCAGTAGGAAGGAGGCTGCCCTTTGCCAGCATTAGCTCTCACTCAGCAGTCAGTCCTGAGGGCACAGGCTGCAGAGCCTGCAGAAAGACAGGGTCTGAACAGAAGCTGCTATCTCTGATTTGCTTTATGACTCTGAGGTGAATTAAAAATCAAACCTCATTTAGCTTCAAGTGAAGATGAAGATTCAGCATATTCAGACACTGGTTAAAGGCCCTATTAATATANTCACTGCCAGGAATGCCATTCGATGCCCTGGCGTGAGTGTAGGCCATTGGGAATTTTGCCTCTAGTGCCAAAGGGTGGCCTAGAAGTAAAAACTGCTCCTCTCTAGGTGCTGGGTAGAGAACACAGATGGCCCTTCCCTTGAATACTAAGAAAGAGTGGTAGGGGAAAGTCTCTGTCAATGAGGAATATTGACAGTGTTAAGCTGACACATAACACATCACCTCAGGTTAGAGACAAAAAGTGTAGCTTTCACTCATTTTCCCCTCAGTGATTTCTGACTTTTATTACCCATCTCCTCTCTCCCTCCACATTTTTTTACACTTCCGTGTTTGGGAACATTCAGGAGTAGAAGCGGGTGCCTTGGAAAGCAGCCTATTGAAGTGCATCAGAGAAGCCTCTCCAGCTGCCCACGCATCCTCATCCCTGTCCTTTGGGGAGCTCCAACTCAGGAGGTAACTCCTACATCACCTGCTCTGGCAGTCCTCCCTCATCTCCTCCATCTGTGTAGGAGCCCTCTTCACTCTGTTCCCACAGCCATATGTAGTAACAGTCTTCCCAATGTGATAACAGTTCTCTATAAAATACATCCTTCTCTTGTGCAGTAGCATCCATTGGACTTTGGTGGCCTCATCCATGTCTATTTCCCACAATGGACAGTGATCCTAGCCCTGGATCTGGCATTCTGAAAGCACTCAACACAAATTCTGTAGAGTGAATAATTTAGTAGAGCAGACTTACATCTCCTTTGTGGGCCTTAGTTCTCCATCTGGAAAGTGAGAGCATTGGTGTAGAAGTGTTGTAAAGGCAGGTCTATTCCCAGTGATCTATCTCTCTATAGAACTGGGGAGAAAGAGCAGATGGGAAAGTACACCAAGACAGTCAACATACTGAAGACGTGACAGTGATATGGCACTGAGCCACTGTCTGCTGGGCTGTAGATGAACGTGATATTTGTGTTGTCAGGTGAGCAGACGAGTCAAAAAGTTGCTAGCTGGAAGTGGCCAAGGTTATCTAATAAAGGTGTCGGTTTNGTAAACAGGATTCTGATCCTCCAAAATGAGGCAAACAAGGACCTTTTCAGGAGGCAGAACCAAAACAGAGTCAGGAGACATGGTCAGCCATGAATAGAACAGGTCTGAACCAAGGAGTCTCAGCCTTGGACATTTATGAATGCAAATGGTGGATGGAGACTCAGGATAAGGAGATATTGGTGTCAACCTGTAAAGCCATGTCCCAGACTAGACTAGCCAGAGCTTGTATACAGTCTCTGGATGAATGCCACAGGGTACCCCTGATTTGACCAGTTTTCTGGAAAAATACAGGAGTGGTCAAGTGGGGAGCCAATGTGGGCTCTTGGAATATCTGTGGGGGGCTGGAAGTGCCTAGGCTGGAGATGGATACTTAAGATGCCTGGAATCTCTGGGAGGATGCACATACTCAATGAATACTATCAGCTATGTGAAAGCCTTCCCTAAGAAACAGACTCAGCCACACCACGATGTCATACCCCCATGACCGTGCATGGTCTCTTACTGACTTCAGCACATACCACTGAGGCAAAGCTCAAAGACTCAGCAACACACATGCACTTAAATTCCCTTTTAATTGACAAGTATGAAGCACTTTGCCAGCCATTGTAGTCCATAAATAAATGGGAGACATTCCTTCAAAGGACTCAGAGCACAAGTTCACATCAGCACACCAAAGATATCAGCACAGAGATGTGTCTGATGTGTGTTTGTGTATCTGTGTGAGGTCCTGAAAATTCTCATAAAAGCCCACAAGTGATTAGCAGTCCCATGCTGTATCCACGCTCCTGTGTGTGCCATCCTACAGACTCCCTCCCACCCACACTGGCTTAGTAAGCAGGTTGTAGAACTTTCCAGAATGACACCACCTTCCATTTACATACCCAATGAAGAAGTGCGACTCTAGCCTTATTCCCACGGGAGAAGCCATCTAGGTCTTTTATAGGGACATTATTTTGTGGCAACCTTGTTAGCTGGCATTTATGGGGATTCAATCAATAAATTAGATGCTGCTTGGAGTGATGTATTGTTGGTTCACATTTGCTTAAGAGCCCTGAAGACTTGAAGTTGAAAGTTTCTTTTTATACATACACGTGCTTGCATACACACACACA
>LZPO01117100.1:21678-32317 GCA_001675575.1 Neotoma lepida
GCTTTGTGACCATGGTCCCCTTTGAATGAGCCTACAGTCAGTGGGAGGCAAGACAAGAGAGAGTCCCCCTCTCTACTGCCCTACCAGTCATCCAGTCTTAGAAATCCAGTATGTTCTAGCAAAGAGTGACAGTGAACTATCCACTGTTCTGATAATACCATTTCGTAAAAACAAGAACTGTGCAGCATGCCAAAGGCAAGTGTCAAGATTTCTTTCTCACTCCTATTTCAACACTAGCAAAGAAGGTTCACCTCAGCTTCCCTAAAACATGGCTTTCATGCTGACACTCTGGTGCTGTATTTTTTTTATCAAAAGGTGAATCTGGAGACTGTTTTTGGACAATGGATACCAGCCCATATTGTGCTAAGCCCCCATTTGCAACCGAGTTAGCTTTTGAGAAGGTAAATCCCTTCTAGCCCGGTGATGTCACTAATATCCCTAGCCTGATATTCTCTGTGTTTGCCTTTGGGTTCTCTGTGTCCCTCCTCTTCTCTACCCATCTGATTTCCTTATGCAATTCAACACTGACCATCCAACAGTCAGTGTCTTACAAAGGTTCCCCATGGTGGGAACATCATGGAAAGTACTCTGCCCCACACGAAACTGATGGAGCCTCAGGGTTTGCCCATCAAGTATGTCGTTGCTTCTGGTATCAGCTAGAAAAAAATAGCAGCAGTCCATTACTCTTCTCTCCTGAGTCCTGTAGGTCAGAATCCCATGAGGTATTTAAGACCAGGACTGGGAAGTTCCTCAAATCCTGGCAAGAAGATCTATGCCCAGCCAGAGGTTGTTTGAAGGAAGAGCACAGTGGCTTTGGGAGGACCCAGATATGATATCTAGGATCCTAAGAGGGACTCTGACCTAATCCTGATCCAGTAGACCTTGTCCAGTCAGACCATGAATGTGGGNCTCTCTTAGGAACTCTCTCAGTCACTCCCATGGGCCTTCTTGAAAACATAGGAATTATTTCTGAAGTTCTCCTAAGCCTCTATGGGACACTAAAGTCTTGATGGGGATGGCTCAGGCCCTCCTTTCTGCACAGAGTCCATCATGTTTGCCTTCCTGCTGCCACCCTGTGCTGGAGAAATGTGGACAGATTTAGCTGGGAATATTAGTGCATCATGCTCCCTTTTCCAGGCAAACCTCTCCAGCATGGAAGGGAGCACACACTCCCCCCGACACTCCCTCTGCTCTCTCCAGGAAACTCACTAGCATTTTATTCTGTTCTCTCCGNGTCTTCCTCCCACAGCTCCTTGACAGGCAGTAAAATAGACAGCCTCCATAGAGCCTCTTGGCCCACTTAGACACGGACATGTGCCGATCTTGACATTCCAAGAGCCTGTTCCTGCAGAGCTCCTGTCTTGTTGATTTCTAGAGGCTGATGCAGTCTAAAGGCTCTGTTTGCTCCCCTGTGACACTGCTGTCATGACTGACATAACCTCAAGAGCAGCCGAACAAGATGCCCTCATCCCTCCGATCGATTGAAGGGGACAGGCGAGGTGAGAGCAACACTACATATTTGGAGCAAAACCACATCAGTTAATGTCTCATGATATTGTCTTGCTGTGTAAGAAACGGAACCTTGTAGTGAAGATTTTTGTGTGATAATAGAGGTGTGTCCAGGGTTNGCTGGGAATGGAGACAAGGAGAAACCTAGATACCNGTGGTGATATATTGTGTACCCCAATAAAGCTTGACAGAGGATCAGAGGACAGAGCCAGCCACTAGATTAGACACAGAGGCCAGACAGTGGTGACACACACACACACACACCTTTAATCCTATCACTCAGGAGGCAGAGATCCATCTGGATTTCTGTGAGTTCAAGGCCACACTGGAAACAGAGCCAGGCAGTGGTGGCATACACCTTTAATCCCAGTACTGGGAAGCACACATGTCTTTAATTCCAGGAAGTGATGTCTGGGCAGAGAAAGGTATATAAGGTGTGAGGATGAGGATTTCGTAGAGGTAAGAACTTGTGGCTGGCTTGCTCTGCTTCTCGGATCTTTCAGCTTTCACCCAAATATCTGGCTCTGGGTTTTTTATTGTAAGACCTTTTAAGATTCGTGTTACAGATACCGAACTATCGTAGAGTGGAGGAAGGTAGTTATAGCAGCTTTTCCAAGATGGTGAGTAACCTGAAACTGGGTGTGGAAGGATGAGAAGTCAGCAAAGCTAGAAGATGCTCTCGTGTACAGGGAAATAAAGGTCAGAGACAGCATGAACACCAGGAGTGCTAATACTAGAATTTGGGACTTGAGGTTTGATTCCAGCTGTACCACTTCCCAGCAGGATAGCCTCTCCTGGGCTCAGCTTAATGGAAACTGCCTTGGCAGGTCTTAGCAGCCAGACTTCAGGTTCTCAAGTACATGTAAAAACAAATCCCCCTGCATCATTGAGAATCTCAAGACCTGGGACAAGTTCTGCAGGAATATATGCTGAGATCTGTTAGTGATGTCTGCAATGTACACAGCTTGGGGGGAGAGGCAACAGAAGTATCAAGTATTTACCACTCCTGGGGTAGTGACTAATAGGTACCTACTATCAACTGATGGCTATTAAATGAGACAGTGCCAGCAAAACCATTTTGCCCACACCTGGACCATGAAGATATTTGTGTAACTCTTTTCTCTCTGGGAAGTTGTTTGTTTAAATGATCACTGAACAAATGTTGAACTTCTATCATGAAAATCTCTGCAATCCTTGTGAACCAAGACACCCAGCTTCTCACTGGCCCAATGTGCAATCTAAAGATGGTCTGGGTTGATGGATGCAGGACAGGGAATGAGATGGGCAGGGCCAAGGAGCTAAGCAATGGGGCCTTAATGTTCTGTAATTGCATTTCCAATTGGCCTCCAGGTTGGAATAATCTCATTACATGAACTGCTGAACCTTGAGAGTCAGCCTGTGAAAATGTTGTGACATGAATCTGTTCTTTCATACAGGCTGCTATTTCACACACTTTCCTTCATGGGAGGGTTCCTGGCCTATCTTGAGATTGGGAAAAGAGAGTTGTTGATTTCTGTTTGACACACTTAGTTGCTATACTGGTGTGTGTGTGTGTGTGTGTGTGTGTGTGTGTGTGTGTGTGTGTGTGTGTGTGTGTATGTGAAGTTTGAGAAAACTGGCCTTCCAACACATGACTTTTTCAGAAGGGCATATATCCCGTTTGGTGCATCCTTTCTTACCTTTTTATATGAACTCACTGGTCTTTCTTTCTTCCCCTGCACCAAGCTGGCCACAGCTCTTGCTATAGACAAGAAGACCCCAGAACTCACTTGCTCCCACTGTTTGAACTTTGATACTTCAACTCATTTTTCTCTGGCTTAGTTCCCTTATCTGTCCCACAGGATCATGACACCTTTTCAAATGGTCTTACTGGAGGTGTTCTGAGAAACAGATGAGTTCCAGGGACATCTTTGAAGAGAAGTGAGGCAGGCAGTTATAAAGCAGTGTGGTGTCCAGAGCAGTGTTCCCAGACCTGGCTGCATAGTGGAGTCACTTGCNACCTTTGAGAACTACTGATCTGCTGATGTCTCCAGATGCCCACCCCTTTCTGAGTGGGTCTTGTCCTGGCACTCTAATTTTAAAAGTTTTGGGGGTGTTTTGTGGTTGTTGGGTTTTTTGTTTTTGTTTTTGTTTTCTGAGACAAGGTCTTAGTATGTAGCCCTGGCTGTCCTGGAACTTGCTATGTGGACCAGGCAGTCCTCCAACTCACAGAGATCCACCTGCCCCTGCTTCCCAAGTCCTGGGATTAAATTCTGCATGTGACTTGAATGTGCAGAGTGGTTTAGGCACCACGTGAGCAAACAGGGAGGTTTGGCCTTACCTTCCCTGCAGACACCCCCCTCTGAATTTCCTGAAATATCAAGTCTTCCCCCTCCCAGAAATAGCCCAAGACTTTGTTCTAATGCCAAGAACATTTTCTACCCTTTGCCCCAGTGAGCTGTCTCCTAATGAGCCATGAATGAGCTTTAAAAAATATTTCACAGCCCGGATTGTGAAAGCAATTTTTCTCTCAAATGCATAGATGTAACTCACCTGTGAGAATTTTAAAACGCTGATGAATGTCAAGGCTTAAAGAACGTAATGTCTCTTGCTTCTCAGGTTCTCCACCCTAGGAGAGTGTCCCCAGAAGGAGCGCAGCTCCTAAGTGCATGTGGGAGCAGTCGTTGCTTTGAGCAAAAGGAATTCCAAGATGGATGTCAGTTCATTCATCTTGGTGTGCTATGATCAATTAGTGATGCCTGCTTGCATGCAGTTTGGAGGGGGACAAGCAGCAAGCTAGTCATTAGTCTTTATGCCCTGAATGAAGTTCTCAGACATACTTCCTAGCTAGGGTGTGCCAGCTGCCATCTCTTCCTCAAACTGCACATAGGCTCTGAGGCTAAGTGGTTTGTTTTGTCACATGTAAACCTGGATGGCCTTAACTCACTGTGTAGTTGAGAATGACCTTGATCTCCTGCTCCTCCTGCCTCCACCTCCCCAGTGCTGGGATTACAAGTGTGTGTTATCATGCCCAGTTTATCTGGTACTGGGGATTGACCAGGAGCTCCTTGCATGCTAGACAAGCAACCTGCCAACTGTGGTACATCCCCATCCCTGGGCTGGGTTTCTCTACTGTATTGTGAAAACCTCTGAAGGATGTCAGCTCTCAGCATTTGAGAAGACTGTGTCCACATCTGTTCACAANCTCTGTATACAAGGGACATATATGTACTCATAACCAAAGAAAGAGAGAAGAAAAACTAGGCTCGTCCCCTTTTTATATCCATGTCCTCTACTATTATCTTCCCTTTACCCAAAGTAGTTCTAGGAAAGGTACTTGATCTTTCAACCTGGAGTGAGAAAGATGCAGTGGCTTTCAGGGGGGTGTCCGTGAGACATCTGGAAAGTCAGCCACGCTGCCCAGGGGTTCCCTCATCCAGTTGTTGAGAAGCAAGCATTGTCACCTGGATGTCCTTTGCCTCCATGTTCACTCAACTCTGAACACACCCTGTTCTGTGATTCAGAACAGAAATGGGTTCTCAATGACCCATGTATCCTAGAGCAGACCAAGAAAGGCAGGAAAGAAACATACGAAGACATTCCATGCCGTGTCATCAGAGAATCAAAGTGAAACATTAAGAATACCACTGCATACCTCTTATATTCTCCAGGTCAGAACACTGGCAGCACCAAATTCTGGCAAGGATGCAGAGCCAAGGGAATGCCCATGAACCAATGCTGGGAATGCAAAATGACTCAACAGCTTTGGAAGACAAGTGGGCAGTTTCTTATAAAACTAAATAATAGTATTACTAAATAAGTTATAAACTAAGTAACTTATAAAATAAATAATACTACAGGAACCAGCAGTCATGCTCTTTCATATCAAATTAATTTGAAAACATCTCTTCAGCCAAAGCTCTATAAAAACTGTTTACAGGTGCTTTATTCATCATTTTCTTATAATCTAGGTAGTGGAGTATTATGCAGCACTAAAAATGGAAGAGTTATCAAGATCTGAAAAGACATAGAAGGACCTTAGATGCATATTACCCCGTGAAAGGTACCAGTCTGGAAAAGTGGCACACTTGTTTCAGACTGTATGACTTTCTGGAAAGGGCAAAACTTCCCAGAAAGTTAAAAGGTCAGTGGTTGCCAGGGAGCAGGGGTGGGGTTGTGAAGAGATAGAACCCAGAGCATTTTAGGGAGCTAAAACTATTTTCTGTGCTACTGTANATAAACATCATTGTGTATTTGTCCAGTTCCAAAGAATGTGTAACAGCAACAGTGATGGTTGGTGTGAGCCGTGGGCTTTGAGTGATAATGATGTGTCAATGCAGGATCAGAAGGAATAAGAAGGAACCACGGAGATGAGGGATGCTAGAGAGGCCACATGCGTGTGGAGCCAGAGGCTGCATCTTCTGCTGGATTTTGCTATGAACTCTAAGTTGTTCTAAAATAATATATAAAAATCTATTGAGACAGAGAAAGAGGAGAGGTAGGGAGGGGGGAGGACACACATCTTGTCATCTTGATTGTCACCGCAGGCTCCCTCCTCAGGAGCATTGGTCTGCTTGAGGTTCTAAGCATCCTTTCCCTGTGCCTTGCCCACAGGGGTCATCCATCTTTCCAGTACTTTAATCATGTCACAGGAATTCCACAGGCACAGAAAACAGAAACATAGCCATGAGCACAGCACACAAGGACCAGCTTTAAGCCAAGAGTCAGGTTTGTGATTGCATAATGGCCACTTGTGGTGAGTGACTTAGAGAGAAAATATGAGGCACTGTTGTGCAATATAAAAGGGACCTTCTTTAGATTGCATCAGGAAGACTCTCTTGAGAGGAGGCTCTCAGTCTGTGACCTGTAGGTAGCATACTCTTAATGACAATGACATCAGACACTGCCCCTCTGGCAAGGCGTTTTCCAGCCCTTTGTATGTGATACTGTCTTGTTAATCTTCCCAGGGTCCCTAGGAGGGGAAGACTATTATTATATCCATATTACAGTAAAAAAAACTGAGGTGCCAAGAAATGAACTGTATTCCTCAAATCACTCACGTAATAACATACAGAGGAGCCAGTACTTGGATGTGGCCATTTAACTACAGATGGGGAAAGGAAAAAGAACATGAAAAACACAGGCCATGAAGAAATCATATTAAGTTAAACAAAAGAGGGCAGAGGTGAGGCAGAAAAATTGCTAGGCCCAGAGGCACCAAAGGGTTCTAGATGATTCTAGTTGGCTTTGAGTGGGAAAAAGCACAATGGATTGATAAAAAGTCTGGGGTGGTTTCAGTTAATGGGAGTGGTGACAGCAGTGTGTTCACAAGCAGAAGTGGGGATCCTAGTGATATTCTTTTGAGTAGTTTAGTGAAAAGGGAGACACTGAGGGGCAAGAGGTGAAGAGGAAGAGAGAGAGAGATAGAGAGGCTGAGCCAATCCCTCTGCTCTGTCTACACCTTTCCAGGATATCTTGTGCTGTAACTGACCAGCGATGTCCCTGTCATTTCCACTGAGCTCAGAGTGAGTGACACAACTGCTGTTTACCCCCTGCCCTTGTATCAGCAGCATTGNGCATGGAACCTTCTGGAGAGCAGGTTCCTATGAAATGTACCAAATGTCTGCATTGTGATTGAACATGAGGCACTGCTAGAGCTGAACCTTCCTCAAAGAGCACGTGAAAACGGAGTGTGCTCCTTACCCCAACAACCAATGACTTCNTCACATGCCCTCCAGTTAGATGGGACATGTCTGTGTTTCTCTGCGATGCAAGGGAGACCTTGCTGAGGTTCGTCTGTGTCTGAGCTAATGACAGCACAGATGTGCCAGCCAGGTGGCAGCTTTATCTTTCAGGGAGAAGACTGCCATCAGTCCATCAACTCAATTTCTCAGGCTCAGGATGCAGTATTTGTCATTGTAGTGNCAGGNGGCAAGTGTGAGATGGCATCTTGGGGGTTCTGCAGATGCCATTGCTGTTGTTAAAACATACAGCTTTGTGCAGGGAACTGTGGGCAGGAAGCTTCCAGCTGGAATCAGCTCAGATGACAAACCCCTGACAAGGGAGAAAGAGGAGGGAGATCAGTGTGGCAAAAGACGAGCTGTGCCTCATTTGGGCCTCAGGGGAAACCAAAATGCCCAGCGCACAGTGCAGGAGGCAAAGGGCAGCCATGGTGCTTAGAGGGCTGTGTTTAGGAACTGAGCGGTTTGCCTGTGTAACCATCCTGGCCAGAATGAAGATATTCTAAAGACAGTTTCCCTTTGGATCTCAGATTATTCTAGCAATGGACCCCAGGAAATTGGAGTTTTTCCAAGAATCTCATGCTGGAAGATGGAAAAGGCAGGGAGCCTGGCTGGAAGGGAGTTTGTCTCTCAGAAGGAGATTTCATACAGTTCTGACAACTTGTCAGACCAGCTTGTAGGATGGACTGAGGAGAGAGTGATGGAGGGGGGAGTTGCTCCTTGACCAGGCCTGCTTAGCTATGCGTACCTCTTGCTTTCTATTTAATCCTAAACTTGAGAGTCTGAAAATAGACTTGGTAGGGGTGGGGTGGGGGGTCACTGAACCTCTTTGTTTCTCTTCCTGATGTGGTTACATTGAATAATCATGAGCGTGTGTGTGTGTGCTGTCTCTTATACACATCTAGATGTGTATAAGAGACAGGTGTTACTTTTAAGTATTATTTGTATAATTGATCTATTGAAGATAAGTGGATGTGTCTAGCTGGCTACAGTGCTGAAGCTCACTCTCTGATCCTAACAGCACTGGTAACATTTAAGAATTCATCACAGCATCCTTTAAAGCATGTCCCTTAACGTGGTCCAATAGCATTCTGTGGACACGACAGTCAGAGCCTATTGACACAAAGCACAAATTGGCTGACTGGCCACTGAACTATACCAGCCTGCTGCTTACTTCTATGCANCCTGTCAGCTTAGCATGTCTTTTGCAGTCTTAAACGGTTGAAAGCAAATAGAAACAATCCTGCCTGTTCNGTGGCATGGGAGAGTTACATAAAATTCAGATTTCAAGGTTCAGAAATGAACTCTTGTTGGCACAGGGCCACACTCATTTGTCTCAGTATTGTCGGTGTCCACTTTCATTCTGCAGTGACAGAGCTGAGTCCATGTGACAGAGGCTGTCTGGCCTGCATATCCTGAAATAGTCACCATCTGNTTCTTCCAAGAAAAGTATTTGCTGACTCCTGGTTTGCGTAGTGCATTCCTGTGTCTATGAATGTGAGTGTCCCTGAGTTTCATGGGACCTGGGAGTCGCTGCAGGTAGGTTGCCCCTGTGAGAAGGAGTGGATAGTAAGAGATGCGTGTTCTCAGAAGACAATGGTCCTTAAGGGAGAAATGAAATGGAGAGTACTATCTGTATGGGAGGTTTCTTGATTGTTATGTACAAACAAGTATATGTGTATATATGTGTACGCATATATTTGTGTGTGTATGTGTACATGTATATTTATGTGTGTGTGTGTGTGTGTGTGTGTGTGTGTGTGTTCATGATAGAGTGGAAACTTTGGGCAAAATCAGCATTTTTTGCAAAGAATGTTCCATGCAAACTACCTGCAAGGGATGTCTTGGGTGTGACATTATACAAATGTGTGTGTGTGTGTGTGTTCATGATAGAGTGGAAACTTTGGGCAAAATCAGCATTTTTTGCAAAGAATGTTCCATGCAAACTACCTGCAAGGGATGTCTTGGGTGTGACATTATACAAATGAGTTGAGTGGCCTACTGAACATAGGAATCACTGATGGGAAAAGCAAGGCAGGCTTTTCTTCTGCAGGCCTTGAGGGGGCTTTAATGTGCTGACATCCACTCTTTCCAAATAGAAGCAGCAAGGTTCCCCTGCCTGGTCCGAAAACTATGACAAGGGGAAGCCAGTCATTCAGTTGGTCCGTCAGTCAGGGACATTAACACTCATTGAATTCTAAGCTCTGCTTTAGTTCCTGGCACCTCAAAGGGTCTCNATGAGAAATGAGGTCCTTTGAGAATGGTCCATGTCAGGAATGGCAGCTGGGAATCTTTACCGGAAATATTATCATCACCCTTCAAAACGAGACTCAGGAACCCTTTGAACAAAGCTCCTTCTTTGGTTTCACCAGGGACATTTGCCAAGACTAGGCAAATGTTGATTGCCTCTGAGACCTTCAGGCAATCACAGAGCCTGGCAGACTTTGCATGGCAGACTAGCCAGCCTGTAGAGAGCAAGAGCAAGGGAAAGGGCAGGGGCAAGATCACAAGGCAAAAAGAGAGAAACTGCAGAAGCACTCTGCGAGAATTAGACAAGAACTGAAAATATGAGATGACCTTTGAACGAAGTAAGAAGCATTGGTCAAGAGCAAGAGAAATCATAAGAAGCAAAAGGTTAAGGGGTGGGGCTTCTATATTATCCCAGAGGTTCTGGACCATGAATGAAAACACTTTACTAAGTGCTAGGGCCTTTTGCTAGAAAGTGAGAGGGGTTTCTAAGGACATCTGGCTGGCTTGGACCAATAGAATCAACTCATGGTTGGATCCCAGGATCCAGAAGCACACATGGCCCAAAGTTCATAAACAGGGACCAAAGGCAAGTGCAACAGTTCATTTAACAAGGAGTGTGTAAAGCCACATGTCTAATTTGTTGTCAGTCTGGGGGATTAATGACAGCTAAAAACATTGCGGTTGTTTAGCCTNGGGTTTTTGTGTGACTCCTGACAGNGGGAGTGGGGTGTCTCTGACTCTTTTGCCTGCTTTTGGGAGCCTTTTCCTCCTAGTGGGTTGTCTCACCAGCCTTGAGATGAGGGTTTATACCCAGTCGTGTTGCATCTTGTTATGCCATGTTCAGTTGATAGCCCTGGGAGGCCTGCTCTTTTTGAAGGGCAATGGAGGAGGAGTGGATCTAGGGGAGAGGGGAGGTGGGGAAAACTGAGATGAGTGGAAGGAGGGGAGGCTTTGGTCAAGATATATTGTATAAGTGAAAAATAGATAGATGATAGATAGATAGATAGATACATACATACATACATAGATGATAGGTAGATAGATAGATGATAGATACATACATACATAGATGATAGGTAGATAGATAGATGATAGATACATACATACATACATACATAGATGATAGGTAGATAGATAGATGATAGATAGATACATACATA
>LZPO01117100.1:40173-62334 GCA_001675575.1 Neotoma lepida
CTGAGTCATGTCCGTGGGGTCTGACCCACAGGAAAAAGCAGGGTTTCTCTGTGCCATTAGGATTCTCATGAGGCTGTTGTATCATCTGTCCATGGAGCCTGCTTCCCCCGCCTTTATTCTCCTCCTTGGTAAGTATCATCATCTAATATCTGCTATTGGACTGAAAGCTATGTTTACCTAAAGTTCATATACTAAAANTAATCATTGGAGTGGTGATATTAAGAGGGAGAGCCTTTGAGAGGTCAGTCTGTTCATGAGGGTGGANCCCTCATCAATGGGATAAGTGCCCTTATGTAAGAGGCCCCCAAGGGCTCCTTCATCCCACTGCCACGTAAGAATACAACCAAAGTTGGCTTTCTGTGAACCTGGAGACAGGTTTTTCTAGACCTGGAATCTACCNGGACCTTGATTTTGAACTTTCAAGCTTCCAGAATTANTTGATTTTTCCAATGCACAAATCCATAGGATCTGTTTTCCCAGTCCCAGAGGACTGCATAAATGGGTAGNCAGATGGACAGCTACTGTAGCAGATGTTGCTGCTGCTGCCTCCATCCTGCTTAGTCCTCCCAGCCTCTGGAGCTCTNAGAAAGAAGTTCTGGTTTGGAACCTGGATTATGGTGCTTTGTGATAGTAGATTGGATAGACTGTATTCTCTTTTTATGAGCATATGTCGTTTGTACCAAGTAACAGGTTCCATCATGAGATCGTAACACAATGTGCTTTGATCATGCTTCACCACTACCCTTCACTGGTCCCCCACCACTTCTTCTGCTGATCTTGTCTTACCTCTGAAACAGGCCCCTTCTACTTTCATATCTTTGTTTAGAAAANCTGCAATCTGTATATGAAGGGAAAAACTCTACAGTATTTGTGTTTCTGAGTCTGATCTCTTTTCCTTATTATGGTTTCCAATTCCATACAATTTCCTGNAAATGACACAATTTCATTCTTCTTTATAGTTGGGTAATACTCCAGCTTCTTTCTTTGTCCCTATGTCCACGGATTCCTAGGCTAAGCNGATAGTATGGCTACTGTGAATAGTGCCCCCTCCCCAGTTAGCTGTGCAGCATATGCCTGACACATAATAGAATTCAGTAGGTAATTNTGGGCTAAGCAGCAAAGGAGGGGAAGGGGAGGGGAGGAGGGAAGAAGGAGAATAGAGATCTAGATACACAGATGTCTTTTTGAGTTAGAGAAGAGCTCTAGCCCAGGCCTGCAGTTCCCGGAACTAGTCCACCTACAAAGAGAAGACAATTAAGTGGCAGGTCAAGGCCTTTGTCAGTCAGTGGTTCAGGGCAGAACCCTCATCCTATCAGCACATCTAAGCAGAANCTCTAAAGTGCAAGGCTTTGAACAAAGGAAATAACTTGAGCAGGGCAGAGTTACTGGCTCCCACCTGAGATCCCCACTCCCCAGCTGCCACCTGGTGATGGACCCGCCCAAGGAGCAGCCTAATGACATGTCCAGGACCCATAACTATGCCAGGCACAGACTCCTCAACTCAGGGTTGCTCTGATGTACTGTAAACAGCAGAGAGAGCTGGGTGTGAGTGGGGCTGCTCTGGTCTTGCTTCTGAAGAGCCAATGTCTATGAGTATCAGATGAGAATGTGTACCTAACTTGCCAGAGATAGTGGCTCATTTCCAGGTAATCGTTAGAAACTCTGAGANGTGGTGACCATCAACCAGAACCTACAACACATCCCTGGGGACCACTTCTTGTACCTCCATAGAACACACAGACAAAACAGTGAGTAAGCAAACAAAATGAATCCCTGCCCACCACTGGGATGCCAGCCTGAGTTCCTTGTTGCTGCACTCTGCAGAGCCAGGTGCCGAGTGTGTGTTAATCGGGTGAACAGTTTCATTTGCTTGATGGCTTTGATTTGTGCTGTGGGGTGCTCCATCAAGATTCCTTAAACACGAATTGATCTCTGTTAATTCATGCATCACNACTGAATATTTTGACACACGACACTTCCTCACATCTGAGAGTNNGTACAGGCTAGCATTCTGCAATGTTCTGTGAACCCAGAATTCCTGTGTGAGTGCTGACTGAGGAACCTGTCTACACAATCACCTTATTCCCCTTTTCTTCTCTTTCTGTGCTCNGCTCCTGCCCCAACTTCCTATTTCCATCCTTTCCTAGGTTTAACTCCTGCACCCTATTCTTTCTCTTCACTCTTCCCTCTCTCTAGCCCTCTTCCCACCTGCTTCCTCTCCTTCCTTCCTGTGTTGACAAAACCTGCATCTTCTCTTCCCACGCTGTCACCCGTTGGCTGCTTAGAGCCCTGCCTCCCTCCTCTTTGGCTGACACCTTCTGCAGTCATCTCTCCCTCTCATCTGCTGTCTCTCCTTTTCCCCCATGTGTCTCTCAGCCTTATTTCTACATCTTGCTCAGCCAGGCTGTGGGTACAGGTCTGCTGGCTGTGGTGGGCTGGGAAGGAGAGAGACGCAGCTGTAGGATGCAGTGCTGAAATGTGATGGGGAAAACCCAGTTCCTTTCAGCAGCTGGTACTGAGCAGTGTCCCCAAAGGCCAGAAGCACACACTTGGAGCAGAAAGAGCACACATCCAGCCCCCCAAGCAGGCTNCGTGTATAGACCGGTAGAACCAGGGATGCTCAAAACTCATGCTTCAGCAAATTGCCTTGGTGAGGCACTCTGAGTAGCAATTAGCATTTATCAGAATAAAGTATCTGTGGCATGAATGAANGGATCCATCAATAATGTACGGCATAGAGCCGAGCCTCACATCAGCACGCATATGCTCGCTTACTAATGATCAATCATGAACCAACAAAAGTAGACATAAATCTAAAGCCATAACAACAATTATAAGATAAATCTATAATGCATATACATCAAGGAAGCAAGATGCAATAATAACACCACCGTNACTNTTTCCCCAATCAATTTTGCNTTGCTACCTAGGTTCACACTCAGGATGGCACCTGCACCGAGCTTCCTCTTCACCTAGGCAAATGTCCCCATGCTTTCCGAGCACTTCCCCTGCCCGCCCCTGCACTTATTCTGCCTGGAGAGTTCATTTCTATCGTCCCCATACCCACTTCTTGTCTCGGCATTTAAGACCCACCTCAAGTGTTACTCTTCTCCAAAACTTTGCCTGGTCTGTGGCTGTACTGGATGCTGGGTCAGGTGTGGGTGGAAGAGACAGTCCTCAGCAGCTGACAAGGGCCGNCANCTGATCTGCATGCCTGGTAGTACACGCCCAACATTTTTCACATCCACTACTTGGCTTGCTTCTGGTTCACCTGCTGTATTGTTCTCACGGAAGGAAGACACTGTTCTAGAACAGTCTGTGTGTGACTAGTGCCAGATTGACTGAATGCATAAAACAATGAGAAAACTGGGATTCAGGAGAATCAAAGACTCACCCAAGATCATAAGCCTAGAGANGGACTGAGTTGAGGGATTCCGTTCCCTAATCTCCTGCCCGCCTCACCTTCACTGTATATAGGGGGCAAGGTAGCCTTTGTTTATTTCTTGCAGCTCAAGCCTCACAATGCCAGGCTGTGGGTGAAGACCATGTGACTCTAATCTCGAAAACCCCAAAAATTCTAGCAGTATCATGTTTTCAGCATCATGGGCATCTTAGGAGTATGCATGTTTTGTTTTTACACAGTATTTAAAGACAGCAATAGGGACTGGAGAGATGGCTCACAGGTTAAAAGCAATACATTGCTCTTACAAAGGACCCACATTTGGTTCCAAGTATCCACCTTGGGCAGCTCCCAACTCAAATGCCTTCTGTAGGTCTCTCAGGCACCTGTGCACACATGTTCACACTCACACATGCATGCATTCATAAACAAAAAAATAAGACTTTATTTCAAAAGTTATTCTTAAAGTTGACAGTCACAGAGAGTGAGCATTTGGTCCAATTTTANGCTCTGCATAATACAGGTTGACAAACATTTGTTGTTTTTGCAATATCANTATTACTTATACAACATTATGACAGNAACATAGCCATCTTGAAGCCCAAGCTGCTATATGGCAATGATATATTCTCAATTCTAACAAAATTCCCAGATCGTCCTAATCTTATCAACGCACAGGAATTCTGAGAGACAAAGTGACATGTTGGAGGCCACACACCAGCAAGTACTAGACTACAGGTCTGAATCAATGTCCTCAGCATGCTGTCCTCAGCATGGATATTTTATATCAGTAAATACACAATGTTTCCTAGGGAGTGCAGGACTAGGATTCCCCAAAGCCAATTCAGTGGTCTGAGAGAAAGGACTGGAACCAGGCTCCAGCCCTGTGTTTCCCCCACTGGAGCAGCAGGTGTACCTCTTCCTTTTCTTTGGTGTTCAGATCATGACCATCCATAAAGAAACAAAGATCTAGGTTTTGTGTTATGGTTTGTGGCATTTTATTTGCTTTAAAAACCCAAACCAGGGGCTGGAGAGATGGCTCACCCGCTAAGAGCATGTACTGTTCGTGTAGAGGACCCGAGTTCAGCTCCCAGCACCCACATCAGGCAGCTCACAACCACCCGTAACACCAGCTCCAGTGGATCTGGCAGCCTCTTCTGGCCTGCTTGGGCACCTGCATGAACACACACGCACACACACACACACACACACACACTCATACATACATATAATTAAAAATAAATCTTAAAAATAATAAAAAAACTATATAACTTTCTCATACATGGCACTATAAATTTCTGAAAAATAACCCTGGAAAAAAAAACACAACCAAACCAGAGGTAGTTGTGGTGATGCACACCTATAACCACAGAAGGTGTGGGAATTGAAGGCAGGAAGGTCAAGAGTTCAAGGTCATCCTTGGCCATATATTAAGTTTGAGGCCATTCTGGGCTACATGGGACCCTGCCTCTAAAATAATGATAAGTAAGTTATATAAATAAATAGGATGTGTAAGATTATATGGAAGAAAATCATCATTATCACCATCATCATCACCACCAACATCATCATCACCACCAACATCATCATGATCAACACCACCAACATCATCATTATCATCATCATCATCACCACCAACATCATCACCATCACCACCAACATCATCACCATCACTACCACCACCACCATCACCATTATTATCATCACCATCATCATCACCACCATCATCATCATCATCTCCATCATCATCACCACCAACATCATCACCATCACCACCATCACCATCACCATCATTATCATCACCATCATCATTATGCATTAACATTTTGGAGCTTGAACTCCCCCTCAAGGGCCCTTCATGAATATGTATTTATCACTATTCTGAGCAGATCAAATGATAAACTGCATTAGCTGCTAACACAGACTCCCAGACAGCAGCAGTCAGTGAAGAGGGAGCGCCTGTCCAAGACCTCCTTCCAGTGTCACGGGATGAGAAGACTGTTGGCTGGTAGAAGCAGTTTGGAATTCTAAGTAGCACACACCATGCCGAAAGTGTTTTTGTTAGTTGCATCAAAGGCTACAGGTAGGACAGAAATGCCACATCTGTCCCAAGTCTTGCTCTAGGCCTTGCATAATGTATGGTATGTCACTGAATCCCTGGCAGTTTAGAGGCTGTGGATCAAGAGATCTCCTTTTATAGATTCTGAAAACNNGTGCATNGATGTGAAATTGCCAGAGAACACCAAGCTGGAGGAGGGAGTGGGTATGGGAGCCAAGGAGGAGCCAAGTTGTTGAGCCCTTGTTCTGGGTGTCATACTGAGCACAAACTCCTGATGGACACCTTCACCTCATGTGTGTCACACAGCCCAGCCCGTAGGGCTCATAGATGAACTGTGGCAGGAGTGTTTTCCTAAGCCTTCAGGGTTTTCAAAGACAGATATTCTTTTTTCTCTAAATGAAAAACAAGGTATTATATGAGCAACCAAAATATCTATGAATTCAAAACACTGGTTGTGACATTTTTCAGATTTGGGCTTCCAAATATTTTCTTCTGACTGACAGCCCATAAATGCCTACTCCTTAGGTGGAGTATGATTAATCACCATATTTGGACCATCACTGGTGTAAATTCATTATCACCTCTTTGCTGCAATTGGGCTGCTCCCCTAACAGCCTCCCTCCTCCTCCCTTCCCCTCCTCAAGAAGAAATTGTCTGTTCTGGTATTATTAATGCAAAAGCAAGTGAGGACCATGTGGAATAGAGGAAAGTTACCCTTGCCCAGAGGCAAGTTTCCAGGAACTTCACGGTGTAGCAGAGAAAGGTCAAGGGGCTCTGAAGGCCAAGACAAGCTCTAACTACCAGCTACAAATCTACAACCAATCCCTTAACCATCCTCAGTTCTCCCATTTGTAAAGAGGGAATAATTATAGTAGGGTGTCTCCTTAAGCACTGAACTATGGGGCCAGTGAGATGGCTTAGCAGGTGAAGGCACCTGCAGACAAACCTAATGACCTGAGTTTGAGTCCCAGGATCAACTCCCACAAGTTGCCCTCTGATCACCATACCCAAGCCACGACATGTGTGTGCCTCTCCAATATGCACACGTGTGCACACGTGCATGCGTGCGTGNGCACACACACACACAAATAATAACAATGTGTAATTTTTTAAATTAAGCATGGAAATATGTACAAAGCTATTCAGTAAACGGAAACATTTTTAAGATATGAAGGAAGTAAAAATACTGTTTACGTTATCAATATTTCTGAGGATCATTGATGCCAAGATGTTTTCTTTGTATCTTTCCAATCAGCAATACATCTTGAGCTGAAGAACAAAGCTACCTTTTCATCCTTGGGATAACTATGTTCTTACACACAAGATTAGAAGACTCACCTCTTCTTGCCTGTGAAACGTCAAAGGTTAAACCACCAGTGGGATTTCTCCCTGAGCCTTGGACTTCCCTTGCCTACATTCCCAAATCTTTTGGAAGCAGCCCTTTTGGAAGCCATTTGGGCTGCCAGGTTCCTGATGGTGAGCTCTGCATGGGTCCCCAGGTTCCAGGGGTTCAGGATGACAGGGAGGCTCTGTACCAGAGAGTGCTGCCACATGATGGGCCCAACAGGACAGTCTGGTTACTTCCACTGCTCCTGCACACTTCAGCATAGCCTGGGTTTGCTCAGACATCCTAGGAAGACAAACCAGCAGATGTCATGGCGGATATCAGTGTGCCTTCCTCCTGACAGCAGTGTGCTCTGACCTCAGTTCTTGCTTACTACTNTGGAGAAAGCAAGCTGATACCCAGGGTGGTAATGACATCAATCAAACACATCATCTCTCATCTCACTACCCATCCCTTTCCACTTTAAGCACCCAAATGGTCTGAGCTGCTTGTGTCCCCCTACTGCAGGAACAAGGGTCACATCTCTGTCACTCTTGCTGCCTGTTTCTAGAGGTGAGGCCCAGGTTTCTAGGAGATAGTGACAGTCCTTGCAAAGNCCCCTGGTCTCTCTGTACCTCAGTTATCCCATCTTTAAGAAGAAAACATAACATCATTCCTTTCTTTTAATACTTTTAGCTGAATCCGTGAGAACAAGAAAAGGTGTCAAGCATCCCATGGGAGATATGAAAAGTCTTCAGTGAGTGTGTGCTTCTGGCACTGTACTATCTTGTCATCATCTTTCTTTTTTATCAGTCAGGTCTTAATAAGAGAGGCAGAACCAATAGGAGANAGATCAATTCATAGGTAATAGGTATATTATATTAAGTCTGCTTATGTAGTTGTGAGAGTTGACTGGGTAAACCCAAAGTGTGTGGAGTAGATGGTGAGGAGGGTGAATGAAAGTAAGTGAAGGAAGCTTCACTTCAGGATGGATGAAACTAGGAAGGGAGGTGGAGGATCACACTGGGGACAGTGCAGAGCCAGTGGCTGTTTAGAATCTCTGAGTTCAGCACTTCTTTCAAAGTGCTTACCTGGTCAGGCCAGATCCACCCTGGCTTCTCTCCCTTTTTAAATTTAGGATCAGCTGATGAGGGACTTTAATCCCATCTCAANGCCCCATCCCAGCACTACCTGGGTTAGTGTTTTATTGAATTGTTGCCACATTGTGTTTGCATGAGTATGATGGACAGTGGCAGCCTCTCCTCATCTGAGCAGAGCTTAGTCAGCCTCCAGGCCCCAGCTGGAATGTAACTCCTCTCAGGAGGCCTCCTTAATAGCCAGGTTGGGTTCAGTGCCCTTCTCTGGTCTTGGTCATCGTGTCCCAGTATAGAGACTGTGCTTCTCCCATCTGACTGTGAACCAGGTGGCCAGTCCATCTGAGTATCCCTAAAGCTGGCTGGGTACCTAACAATGAAGGGCTTTACTCCATTTCTGATAAGGCAAGCTGATCTCAGGGCTGTCACCAAGGCCAAAGAGAAACTTTAACTTTCTCTGACTCTCACTCAGGAAACAAAGATGCAAATACCATGGTGGAAGCAAAAACGGAAGACATGCAAGGGAGCCATGCCAGTGCTGCTGAGGAGGAGTGTGTGCCTTTTGTTAGGGGAATAGGAGTTACAGATANGAGCTTAATGGGATCTTAGCTCAAAGAGAATTTGTCCTAAAGAAAAAAATGGGATGAAATTACTAGTTATTAGTATGGATTTTGTCACCAGAATTGGAGACAAAGAGGAGGAGCAGTCAGTTGGCTGTGCCCACAAGCACAGGCACAAATTACAAAGGACCTTTCTGCCAACAGGTGCCAATGGACCTGAAACTTATGTCCTTTGGAAAGCCTCATNAGAAAAAAAAGTACAAAATGACAAACATCAAATCAGATGCAGATGAGTGTGAGAACATATCACAACACACTGTCAATATTAAGATNGCTGACAAGGATGGCAAATGGCATACTCAGAAACGGAAGACTGTTTCTGTTAATTAGCTGNTTGACTTCCCATCTAGAATTCTTTTTTCCCTGTATGTAGGGGTTGCATGCTCTGAGATTGCTTCTCCACAGAACCATTTTATGGCACACTTTTGCAGGAAGTGAGCAGAAATGTAATTCAGCCATCTCGCCTGGCATGGTTGGTCAAGAAGGTTTTATTGAGAATCAGGCTGCACCAAACACAGATGCAAACACTGTTTGCAGTGCTGCTCTGTGCCTGGACCTTGAGAACTCAGGAGTTGTGATCAATTCTGTTTGAAAAAACTCCATTAGAAAAATGAATGGCATGCATGGTACATAAGATACAAATGTCTCCATGCACACTTTTGTCCTGACTAGACATCCATAAAAACTGACTTGTCCAAGTACAGCAGCCCATGACTTATGATTAGGACAGTTTACCATAGACTAGCTCTGACTTGGTGTATCTTACACTACATCTCCTCTTGGTGTATCTTACACTGTCTCCTCTGTTACTCTCACCATTCTGCACTGGGCATTTAGGAGTCATTTATATTAACTTGTGACCCAGGCTCTGCCATTCATAGGACCTTACTAAGTAATAGACGGTAGGAATATCCCTAGAAGTCATTCCTATGCTGAAAGAATAGCAATAACTTAATAATACATAGAAATAACTATAACACACAGGGTAGTGTCTCTAGCTCATTGAGCCCAAAGTAACTGTTCCAAAGTGCAGCCTTCCATGGCAGATGCTCAAACGGTCCAAGCCACTCAGTCCACTCAACACAAAGGGAAGAATAAGAGTGGTAGGTCAGAAAATGTTTTGAAGTTTTATCACAATGGATGGCCTCACAGTTAGTGCTTCCCAGGGCTGGGGGAAAAGGCCATGCAAATGGGAAATTCCCACAGCCACCTGAATTGCCATGTGTATGACATATGTGTATGTACACACACACACACACACACACACACACACACAGTATATCACCACAATCCCTCACAAATAAAGCCTGTCTCTGGGTCTATAGAGTGAGGATAATTATGTGTGCCGTTGGAGCCATTAAGCAAAACAATGTCTGTAAAAAGCATTTATTAAAGGTGCCTGGGCCACAATGAGGATCAGAAAAGTCAGCCATTATTAAATGTCGCTCTTTCCATGTGTACAGTAAAGTTCCTCCTGTGTTGTCACTAACACCTACCATAGTGATGACACCTTCACTATGCTGCTATTATCCCTACCACCCTCTTTTAGGATGGAGCGTGTGTGTGTGTGTGTGTGTGTGTGTGTGTGTGTGTGTGTATGTGTGTGCATGTGTCTCTCATTGGTCCAAGTCATCTCCAGATCATGTCTCAGCTGCTGTTGCTAAGGCCCTTAGGCAGACCCAGGTTGGCTCTCAGAAAGTATCACTGGTTTGGGCCAGCTGGCCCTGAAGCCTGTTAGGGCTGAGTCATCCCACACACACCCAGCTTTTTACATCGATACTGGGAATTAAAATCAGGTCTTCCCGTTTGCATGGCAAGTACTTTACTCCCTGAGTTCATCATCCCCTCTACTGTGGGAAATTTGGAATTCTCTACAGATAATTTGAAAGGACTTTTAGCAACCATTGGCCAGGGCCCATTTCACTTTCTAAGTGTGAATGCCAAACCCCACAGTAATAGCTCCCAAACCACATGGCTGGAAATAAACATCCATGGTTCATAAATTAATGCTATTAAAAAAGTAATTGGTTCCAGGAATGGATGTAAATGCAGGGCGATTGGTGGTTAAGAGTGAAGGTTTGGACTCAGTGTCAAGGTAAAGGCAGGCCTGAGTTGGAATCCTGGTTCAACCATGTTCCAGCTGGCACTTGGGGAGACTGCTTAACCTCTTCAGCCTCCATTTTGTTTATAATATGTGCCTTGCAGAAGTATTGAGAAAATTAAAGTGAGATTATGCACCTGCATTATTTTCTCAAGGCTGCTGTAACAAAATACCACAGACTGGGTGGTAGAATTGAAGATGAAGGTTCTGGCCAGGAGGACCATCTATCTTCTCCGTGTGTCTATCTAGGTGTGCTCCTTCTTCACATGGCTCTAGCCTGATGTTTTATTATTAGGATCCTGTCATNCTGAGTTAAGGGTTTACCGTAATGGCCAGAGTTTAAAATTTTTCAGTCACCCCAGACATAGTAACTTTGTGAAGTACTGAAGATTCAACACCTGAATCTGGGATCATATAATCTAGCCTAAAACAGTGTGTAGACCATCAACAAAGCACACTATGTATACTCAACACCTGCTGTTAACATATACTGACACACCCCAAAAAGGACAGAGATTAGGAGCAAAGCAAGTGAAACCTGGGTTAAGACATTCCCTAAAAGACAGGTTACAGGGTTGTGCATTCTGTTTTTATCAGGGTTGTGATCTTGGTCCTCAGCCTTCAGGCAGCCACTTTGCCTGCACTATTTAGCACAGTGGCTACAGGTTTATTTATGTGGGAGGGAGGAGATGGAGAGAGGGAAGGAAAGAGAGAGAGAGAGAGAGAGAGAGAGAGAGAGAGAGAGAGAGAGAGAGAGAATATGCTGTGTATGTTGTGTATGGGTACCTGTGGAAGACAGGAGAGTTACAATTGCAGGGACCTGTAAGCTACCTAATATGGGTGCTGGGAACAGAACTCAGGTCCCCTAGAAAGGCAACAAGTTCTCTTAACCACTGAGCCATCTCTCTGGGCCTCCTTGTGTTTTTTAAGCATTCAAAATGTGGTTCATGTGAACTAAGCTGTGACGTGGATAAAAAATACATGCTGGATTTTGAAGGCAAAGCATGAAAGAATGTAAAATATCTTAGTATTCATATTCATCATATGCTAAAATTATCATTTTGTTGAAACAATACATTGGAATTAAATAAAATATGCAAAAAATCATTTTTTCTTATTTTAATGTGGCTTCTAGGAAAATTAAATTTGTATGTAGCTCTCAGAATTTTTCAGCTATAAGTAGTGCCTAAGAGGATTTCAAGGTGATCCTGGAAGATATCAGTATTTNTTGGGCATGGCTCATCTTCATGGATGCTTAAAGGAAGCAGGGGCTGGAGCTGTTAAACACAGATTCCNAGCATCCTCTCCTGGAGCCCGTGTTTCAGTAGGTTTGCTCATGTGTACTTCNGGNTCTGACACTGCGCCTGCATTATCCCCTTGAATGCCCATGTCAAACCCACATAAACATAGTCATTTTGCAGANGAAGAAANAGNAGTTTAGGAAGATTAGACACATGGGCCAAAGTCTGTCACCCAGTAACACTGATGAAGATGAGGCTGATGCCAGGTCTTCCCAACTTGACAGCACCTAGGGTGACACTATGCCCTGATGACTCCCTCCCACAAAAGTCTAGTCTCCTACTGACAGTCTGGAGGCCTCCTGAGCTGGNTTGTAGTTGGGGGCCACTGCTGGGCAGAGCTGGGCCTTTGGCACTTAGGGTTCTCAGAGGCTCTCTGCCGACTTGCTGTCAAGGGCTTCTCTGGTGTGGATGCTGGGTCAAGACTAAGAATGACAGAATCTAATTCTCATAGAGCATCATATATGAAAGACCTTGGTGACCATCTCTCCTGAATTCCCATGACCGAAATGGAATTCTCAAGTCTGAAGTAGACAGCTAATTGGCCAAAAAATGAAAACTGAAGTGGAGACTAAAACCCAGGCCTTCACCATGAGGAAATGCAGTGTCTTTTCTTATGTCCATGCTTTTCAAACTCTGCTTGCCAGTGACATTCTGTCAGTGAACCTTACATGGAAACCTGAAATACAATCAGATGATAGGAGAGTTGTGCTGACTGCAGTGGGGCTGCCTTAGGCACCAGCCCTCTGTTCATCCTCCACCCTGTAACAGCCAGCCTCAGATTGCAGCCTCACAGACCCCACCACACAGTCCTAACATGTGCCAGACACATACTAAAATTCTTTCTGTGTGTGAAATCCTTTAATCCAACCATACAGCAATCACATCTGCATTTGACAGATGAGGAAACTAAGGCTAGGAGGGATCCTGCTCCTCCACTCAAACCCTCCAGTGATCACAAAAGCTTAGGTGTGGGATTGGATGCAGGCTGTGTGATCCCACAGCATGAGGTCCCAACCACAGTCAAATTGTTTGTCATNGAGGATGGGATGGAGGTGGCTAATCAGCAGAGAAGAAAGTAGGCGGGACACACTGGGCTAGTCAGCCATGCTAGGAAGGGAATGCATGGGGAGAGTGGAGAACGGCTCATGGCTGTGCTAATAGACAGGTGACCCTAGTCCTGATAGCTAGGAAGAAGCCAGCCATAGAAGGAGCCTAGGGAGCCTTCCAGGAAGAGGTAGACCAGCCACAAAAATCTTGATGCCCAGAAGCTCCCAGTATCTCGAGGAAGAGCAGAGACCTCAGAGCTGGAATGAAGTAGGACAAGGAGAAGAATTGCTGGTCCAGGTCATCAGGACCCCGAGAAGGGGCTGCTGGGTGTACTTGTCAGGCTGCAGGGACTCTCCGGAGGGTTTTNAGCAGGAGCTGCCATGCTCAGCTTTTATTTTATTTTTAGACTTCTTCCCTGTGCAGGAAGGACATTTCTCTAACAATTGGACAGCCCCCAGCATCCCCACCCCCAAAGAATTTTGATCTGAACCTTACATTCTATAGAAAAATTAATTCAAAGTAGATCACAGATGTAAATGTAAGAGGGTAGCCTAGGAAGCTTGTTGGAAAGAAAAAGACACATCTTCAATACCTGTGGNGAGGCAGGGAGTTCTTAGACATGACTAGAAACATGTGCTCTGTCAAAGAAAACACGGGTGGACTGGGCTTCATCAAGGCTGAAACTTTGCTCAGCCTAAGACCTTGTTAAGTGAATGAAAAGGGTGAGAAGCGGATTGAGAGGAAATTGTCGGCAAAGCTACCTACCAAGAACTTACAGTCAGGATGTAGGGAAGGTGTCCTCCTGCTGAGGAAAGATGCTCTCCAGGGGTCAAGAAGGCTGGAGGAGAGGAAGAGCTTCCACAGGATCTACTGGGAAGAGGCAGTGCCTGCAGTGGACAGGAGATGGGGAGACATGGCAGACGCAAGATTTACCATGAAAGCATGTCCCTTGGATTGGATACAGAACATGAAGGAAAGAGAGCTGGGGACAGTTCCTGATGTGGGGCCCAGTTCATGGCAGGCCACTAACATGATGCAGGAGACTGGGCAGTAAGGAANGGCCAAATGGGAATGCACAGCTGTGGGGTAGGCAGGATGCCAACACATGAGAGGACCCTTCAGTCAATGGCCACCTTCTCTGTTCCCCAGTGTCACTTGGGATGACCGAAGCCCACGTAGGACAGATCTGAGTCCCATGTTCTCAGGGGTCCTTGAAAGTCAGGGTGTTNTGGTTTTAGTGAATTCTGTTCTGTCTTTGTTTATTGCTTTACCATTTCTTAAAATGTTAGCGCAGTTCTTCTGGTAATTAGGCTCAAAGGGAGNCTACAGCCTTGTTCCCCTCCCTGCAGCTGCACAGCCACCCCTCTTGTCCTCCCTCCCACCCCATGCCATCATCCCATGTCCAGCAGTGTCTGTGACTTCTCTCATGACAATTAAGGAGACCAGCATGATCTTGGTGCTCAGGAAGTATGCAAACAGACAGGGNCCAGGCATGAGGGAGCCCTTCAGTAATGCTNTGAAGAGAAGCCTTAGGTCTCCTGCATGGGCCAGTAGGGATGAAGGNTCCAGCCTGGGCCACTCTGAGCAGGACCNCAGCATGCAGTGAGGATTAAGCTGTGCTGTCTTTAGCAAACTCTGTGAAGATGGACAGTTTGGAGAACAGGACTGGTAGAAAATCGTAGAAGAANNTGAACTATATCCTGATCCACATCCAACTGCATAACAGGCGACACTNTTGGTGACTTGTGTTTTCTTTAGGGACCTTGTCCTTCATTATGCTTCTCCTGTAGCCCCATTCTTCACTCTTTGTACACTTAGCCCATGTCAGGCCCTGTGCTCAGCTTTTTACATGTCAGTGTATTATATCCATTTCACAGATGACTATGTTCAGCCTCAGAGAGGTTAAATAACTTGGCCCAAGCCATGCGGCTTGGTAGAGTTTAGGAGATAAGTTTGGGCCACCTGGCATAAAAATTCTTCACTGTTACTTCAATAGCCTCTCCAGCTAAAGCAGGTCTTTCTCCTTACCAGGGTCTTCTTTCCTGCCTGTTCAAAGGATTCCCTGACTCCTGTCTGTCACCAGCCTCTAACTCCTGAATGCTCATATCTGCCTGTGTCCTCCCAGTTGGGTTGCACCTGCTGATAGAATTCACTAATACTCCAGAACATAAAATAACTTACCCAAGAAACAGATGGAGTATAGATCTGAGTGCAAGCCTTTCTGGCTCTAAACCTTACAGGTTGTTTGTTTGTTTGTTTAACTAACCACGACTAGCATTTCTTTGCATTCTCACCTGGCCCTGGTATTGAGGTTTAGGCTTTGCCCTGTCTACCCAAGAGTGAGAAGGCCTTGCAAGAGACTTTCCTCAGTCCTTGGTTGCTCTGTGTGCTGGGGATCCTGGCTACACCAAGGTGGACATCAGTGATTCCTGATTTAGGGGAGGGTCAGAGCGAACGTTGTTCGGACACCAGTAGGCTGCCACCAAAGAGAAGCAGCCAGGACTATGGCTCTCATAGGCAGGCATCCATCCCAGCTGTCACTATCCACTGTGTGGTGCATGCAACTCTCTCCCTAGACCTCAGTGTCCACACTTGACACCAAGGTAATGAGAGTCCAAGCCACATAGGACTATGTGAGGTGAGTGAGTGGGATATGAAGGCATGTGAGCAGTGCCTGCCACACAGGAAATGGGTGACTTGATAGCTGCTTTCTGATATCATTGTCACCATTCCAGACAAGCCACCTTGCTAGATCATCTGTCATCCTCACCACAGGAGGCTGGACTTGTTGCACCTACTTCCCCCCACACACACACACCTTCCCAGAGCCCTGGCTCTAGGATTCTGGAGAGAAACCAAGAGTCTCAGGCCTGTCAGCCAGGAGCTTTGAAACCACAGACATCACTATGGGGTTATTCATTCCGAACACGAGACAAAAGCCTGAGCAGGCTTTGTATCTAAGCGAACTGATTAAGCCTCGCGTTAGCTGGGGATAAAGCTTCTTACCGAATAACTAGACTTTTGCTGAGCCAGAATGATAAATTCATTCTTAATGCATTGATAATAAAAAGCGATTCCCTTCCACCCCACCACCCCTTCTGCTGAGATTGCACCCGTATTAGGGCGGTCTCTGTGTTGGACACCGCCATCTAGAGGCCATCTGGAGAATTGCAACCCGAGCAGACGCAATCTTTTTTTTCTTTTTTTTAAGGAACATCAGAACTTAACACAATCCATAAGAGGCTCAAAGACACCCTGGGAAGCCAAATGTGTTTACAAAATGACTGCCAGTAGTTACTTATTACCCTGGGAATGGCATGCTTCTTGCTGCACGCCCTCTGTACTGCTCAGTTGTTCCCCAGACATCTGTCAGATAGGGTTTGGGCTCCTCTCATCTTTGGCTCCCTGAAGCAGCCTTTATTTGTTTATTTATTTACTTTTTGAAGCACCTACTCTGTGCTAAGTGCCACACTAGAAAGTTGAGGCATATAGAGCAACGTATGGCCCTGAGTTTAAGATGTCCATATGCAAATAAGGAAAAGAGAACACGGACACAACGATTTTTGGAGCAAGGTGAGTCAGGACGACCTAGATGTCCTATGAAAGAGCCCTGGCTTGGTGGAGTTCAGAGGGAGGGGGGGAGGGGCTGGCATTCCACGAGCTTTTCCATCTATCTAGATGTCACCTGCACATGCGACCTCACTCTGTGAGCTTAGAGTGCTTTTCCTGCCTCNTAGATGCTAATGTGGAGGCTCAGAGAGGTTGAGTTTCTTGCCCAATGCAGCACAGCTGAAACGGTGAAAAGGCCAGAAGTTCAACCCAGACCTGTGTGCCTCAAGCATGCTTCCTGTGAAGTCAGGCTGCCTATGGAGTGGGAAAACAGCACAGAAGGGAAATGGGCTCTTGGATTAATTACCTCAGTGGTGAAAAGTGTTTATCCCCAGGAGAAGAATCTGATTTTCAGAAATAGTCAAAAATCTTTCTGAGCCAAGTGATCCCATGAATAATGGGATTAAGGGTTTTACATATATTTTTAAGTGTGAATCTAAGATAAGAAAATTGGGTTTTGTCCAACTCCTCATAAACTACCTAACAGTTTGTTGTTATTGTTGTTGTTGTTGTTGTGGTGGTGGTGTGTGTGTGTGTGTGTGTGTGTGTGTGTATTAGGTTTTGAAACAGTCTTGCTATGCAGCTCAGGACTGGCTTTGAGCTCAGGACACTCCTGCCTCAGCCTCCCAATTCTGGGGTTACAGGTACGCAGCACCATATCCCACACTAAAAGATCTGGGAAACAGGGGAGGGAGGCTGCTGTGGCAGAGGAGCTGTGGACAAGACCCCTGTCCTGCAGGGTGTTTCATTCCTGTGTGTGTCTTTTTAACACTTGTGTGTCTCGGGCTCAACAAGAGCTTGTTATCACGTGCTCACAGCCATCTCCACAGCCACCACAGTTCCTCCCCATCTCATCAGGAGTGGCTCTTCCCCACATCTGAATGAGAAAACGAGCTTCAGATGAGTGGGCCCTGTCTGGGTAGCTCAGTGAGGCAGCCGTGAAGCCAGTGAGGCTCTGGAGACATACTCTGGACACCCCANCCTCCTGTATTTCTTAGGAAGGAGACTTATGGAATAAGGGAATTGATGNTGCCACCCTGGGGAACCACACAGAGGCACATACCCATGACTGAAATGAGAGGCAATGNAGGATGCTGGAAGAGAAGATGTAGTCATGGACGGTTTCCCGTAAGTGGTGCTGATGCAATCCACCTGAGAGAAGGAGAGGGTGGGAAGAACCATCAGTCTTACCATCATTGGCACTTCTCTGTTAGCTGGGAAGAATGAATAAGGTTGCAAAGGAAATTTGCATGCAGGGATTGANATTCTTTTCCAACGTGTACCCCATGGTGGTATTCCATTTCCATATCAAGACAACAAGTCAGGACCTGTTCTTCCAGGAAGCCTGGATTCAGATCTCCATGTGGAAAAACCTGTAGAGCATGACATCCCGGCCCTCCAAGACTGGTGACTAGCCTTACACTGCAGTCCAGTTGTTCAGACTAAGTGGCATATGGACTAGCAGGAGGAAAGGAGGTGCCTTCCACCCAGGGACCATCATATACGAGCCATAAGCTACCCAAGGGCAAGTCCCTATCACTCTGTCCCCAAGCCCCAGGATTCTCTTAGCTGACACCTGCAGTGACAACAGTAATGCTCTCAGTAATGACAGAGAGCAATAAAATGTCCTTGGAAAGTGTGTGGCTTGTCTGCCTGCCCCTTTCTCATTGGGTGATTCAGGTAGAGTACTAGGATTCCTGCAACAACCCCTAGGGAAGGGCTGGAAAAATGGCTCAATAGTTACTGCCCCATACTGCTCTTGGAGAGGACTTGAGTTTGGTTCCCAAGACTCATCAACACCTGAAATTCCAGCTCTGGGAGGTCTGATGCCTTCTTCTGGCCTCTGATGACACCTGCACATAACCACACACATAAATAGGTAATTTAAAATACAAATAAATCTTTCTTTAAGTGCTCTGGGAGAGAAGTGTGTTTGGTGAGATGCCCTGGATNTTCTGGGTGGTCCAAGGGTAGGATGAGGGAGGTCGTAAGATGTGATGGCTCTTCAAGAATCAGTGGGTCAGCTCATGGAGAGCAGGCATGCCACCTGAGTGGGTGGGCATAGCCCTGGTGGTAATGGGAACCAGCGCAGGGCTCTCTGAAAGGAAGCCACAGCATCCTATCTACACCAAGAGAACAGAATAGGAGAAGCCAGACTAAAGACGAGAAGTCATCTAGGGACAGGCATTGTTGGAGTTTCTAAAAGTGACTGCCTTGTGCTGAGGGATGCAGTGTAGTTATCATAATCTCAATTTGATCAAAAAGCTGAAACTCAGAAAGGTGACCTGCCTGAGGGCACAGTGAAAGAGTGTGTGACAATACACACACACACACACACACACACACACACATGCATGAACTCCATGACCCCTCCATGCCGCCAAAACCAATGCCACATGGAGACTCAGTACCAAGTTTGGCTGCCAACACAAAGTACAACCTTGGCCCCCTTCTGCACCACAGCTTTTGTGTGTGCTGACACTGAGGAAACACTTCCTTGAAGAATTCACCTCAGTGATACTGATTTCCTCTTAATCGCCACTGATTTCTCAGAGCCAGCCAACCAGCATCAATTGTCTCAGTAGAGCAAAGCTTTCCCTTCCCTTCAGTAGTGCTAGCCTCTTAATCACGGTGATTCTTCAGCCTCAACTGACCAGAACAACAGACTCTTAATTCAAAATATCAAACAGGCTGCAAGAGTCTTTAAGGGACTCTCAAAACTTCCCTCTGAAACCTACAAGGCAGGCCTCCATCACCTGCCCTGTTCTTAGCAGGCTTGTCCTCCAAGCTCCCACAAGACACTCCACTGAGCTCTGAACACTCAACAATTTTTCTAGCCCAAAGTCCACACACTACCACAACCCTCCCCAAAACACATGGTCTGGTCTGTCACGGCAATACCCCACAACTTGGTACCAATTTCTGTCTTAGTTAAGGATAATATTGCGGTGATAAAACACCATGACCAAAAGCAGCTTGAAGAGGAAAGGGTTAATTTCGTTTCCTCTTCCACATCCCACCACCAAAGGAGGTGAGGACAGGAACTCAAACAGGTCAAGAACCTGGAGGCAGGGACTAAGGCAGAGTCCATGACAGAATGCTGCTTACTGGTTTTTCCCCATGACTTGCACAACCTGTTTTCTTACACTACCCAGGACCACCAGCTCAGGGGTGGCACAATGCACAGAGAGCTGGGCCCTCCTACATCAATCATCAATCAAGACAGCAAACCACAGGCTTGCCCACAGGCCAATATGGTGGGGACATTTTCACAATTGAGGTTCTCTCTTCCAAAATGACTCTAGCTTGTATCAAGTTGACATAAAACTAGCCAGACAATGTACAAATTTCCACTCCATTGCAACTGCCCTATAGGAACCCCTGGAAGGCCCACATCAAGGGCATTGACTAAAGAAAAGTACAGAAGACAGAGAGGTGGTGGTGGACCCACTGCCAGGGNTAGACCGAGGGTGTGACTTCATTCAGACTGTTCCCTTCACTAGGGCCACTGTCCTACCATACCCACACAGCCCTGGGTGGGATCACTGCCAATCTTTGGACATTATACTAAATATACCCCCTTTCTGGTTTCCTGAGCCCTGCTATTTTGGGCATGAGTCCCCTGAATTCTCTGTCCTTCTGAATTTAACTAGCAGGGTCTGTCCCATTGGCTTGCAATCTCTCGCTCTGCACATCTATTGACAATCCTAGTCAGTTGGGGGTTCAAAGTTCCCTGAAGACATCATCTTAAGAAGAAATAAGCTTGCCAAATTTCTAGGATTGACCATGGAGACAGACACCTGTCCCAGTTTGCTTTATGTTGCTGTGATAAACACCATGATCAAAAGCACCTAGAAGAGGAGAGAGACTATTTCATCTTACAGTGTATCATGAAGGGAAGTCAGGGCAGGAACTCAAGGCAGGAATCTGGAGACAGGAGCTGATGAAGAGGTCAAGGAACAATGATGCTCATTGGCTTGCTTCCCCTGACTTGCTAAACCTGCTTTCTTATATACCCCAGGACCACCTGTCCAGGGATGGTACTGTTCACGGTGGGTTGGACCATCCCACGTCAATCATTAATCATGAAAATGCCCACAGACATACCCATGGGTCAGAATAATGAAGGTAATGCCTAAGTTGAGGTTTCCTCTCCCCAAATGACTCTAGTTTGTATCAAGTTGACAATACTCAATCCAAGTGTGACACATCTGATAGACACTGCTGGTCTCCAATCCAACATCAGGAGTCTACCTCTTTACTAATAGAATTCTAATTTTCCTGGGGTGCAGGCAGGGTGGAAATGGGCCCAACTAAAATGTTTAGTTCTTATCATATCATACAATTCTGATCAACAAGATGAAGATGCCTGCTAGGTATTCTGGGAAAATGTTTTGTTTTCTTATAAAAANTATTCTCTTCCCTTCATTCNTGCCTTTCTTGATCAGTAATGGAGGCAAGAGGATGAGTGAGCTAGCTACAGGGACAGCATTCACAATCACAGCCCTTTTGTGACCCATCCATGCCACCTACATACATGCCAAGGAAGACATCACCAGTCAATCCCAGCACCCTTTCCTAATGAGCCTAGACATGACTAAAGATCCTTTTAAACNAAGAGCAGCCCCTGCCAGGGCACTGAGTTCAACCTTCATGTAAAATCAATTAGCCATATCTGATCTAACCCAAGCTTTTCCTCAGCATATCATTTCAGATTGAGAGAGAGAGAGCAAGAGACACACACACACAGAGAGAGAGAGAGAGAGAGAGAGAGAGAGAGAGAGAGAGAGAGAGAGAGAGACTGATACAATGAATTGATATTGTAGCCAGACTTGGGAACTGGTTTTCTAACTACAAGAAACCTGAGGCACTGGAAGGAAGGTCAATCTGGGAGCCTGGGAAACCCCATTCTTATCTTGACTGTGATATTTACTCTGTGAGACACTAAAAAATGTCACTTCACCTCCCCAAGCTTTGGTTGCCTTACCTGCAACTTGGAGACAATGCTGCAGCTCTTACAGTGCAGTTGGGAAGACTAATGTCATGGGAGAGTATGATGTCAACCTGACAGAACGCACAATCAGCTGGGAGACAGACCACCTGTGAGATGGGCCTGACTTCATTAACTGGGATGGGATGACCCACCTGTGGGTGGCGCCATTCCCTGGCNGGGATCCTGAGCTGTATAAGTAGAGAAAGGGCTNAGCAGTGGTGTGNATTCATTACTCTCTGCTTTCTGATGTGAAGCCAGCACTGCTTCAAGCTCCTGATGCCCTGAACCCCTGTCATGATGGACTGAACTCCTGGGTCAGAACAAAGCCTTTCTCCCTGAGGTTGTGGCGTTTGTCAGAGCGTGTTATCGCAGCAACAGAAGAGAAATAGAGAGAGGAAATGAATTTATAAGATGTCTGTGTCTTCNAAACTCAACACTCAAGTTGCTTTTCTTCTTCCTTTCCCTTCCCAGCCAGATGCAATTTCAGAGAGGAAAATGGTCAAGCTGAAGAAACATAATGGAAAATAGAGAGAAGAGATTGGCCTGCATGTCTCCAAACGAATTGGGTTCACTCTGAACCACACACACGCATACACACACACACACACACACA
>LZPO01117100.1:71306-85101 GCA_001675575.1 Neotoma lepida
ACAAAACGAAGATTAACAGCAGTTGCATACAATAGGAGGGAGGGGGCAGAAGAGGCACAGTAGCCTCACTCATGACAAGGCAGACTGTGCTGCCTGCAATGCCCAGTGACCAAGAAGTCTCAGGGACTATAGATACATTTCCCCAGGTAGCCTGAGGAGTCTGCGCTGGCCTGTGCTCACTCACTCTGGGACCCAGGATGAAAGAACAGCTACTATTCACACCTTGTTCCGCAGCTGTGTGGAAGGGAAGAGAAATCCTAGCATGCCCTGCACTGACTAAAAACATTTGCCTAGAGTTGACCCACCTCAGCTCCACTCACATGTCTTTGGCCAACTCAGGTCATGTAGGTTCAGTTACATTCTAAAGAATGGGAAGTTTAGAAGATAACTCTGCTTGCAAGTGTGAGGACCTGATTTGGTTGCCCAGGACCCAAGTCACAAACAAAGCTAGGGGCTGGAGGGATGCTCAGTGCTTAAGAGCACTGACTGCTCTCCCAGAGGCCATGGATATGATTCCCAGCATCCACATGGTGGCTCACAACCATCTGCAAGTCCAGTTCTAGGGGATCTAACGCCCTCTTTTGGCCTCCACAGACGCTGCTCAGATGTGGTGCACAGACAGACATGCAAGCAAAATACCTGTTAGTCAGGGTTCTCTAGAGGAACAGAACTGATAAATGTGCACACACACACACACACACACACACACACACACACACACATATCATATCACATGGCTTTAGTCCCAGCATGATGGGTCTGGAAGTTCACAGGCCAGCTAATCTGACCTACGTGGTAAGCCCCCAAGGTAATGAGAGATGCTGCCTCAAAAAAAAGGTGGAAGACATCTGAGGTCATCTGACTTCCACACTCATTCTGAGCAGGCATGCTCATGTGCACACACACCAACACACACACACACACACACACACACACACACACACACATCTGCCCTTGTACACATGAAAAGAGACAGCTGTTGTGATATGGAACATGTTGCTGGACTTGTCTGCAAGGCCTAAAGGCTAAAGGCCACAGATGGAAGCTGGTATCCCAGAGGAAACCAACCTGGCCTGTGGCTCCCTGAGCTAAATGAATACAGTGGCCAGATTACGAGCCTAGAGCTGTATTCTCCCTCCATTCATCCCTTACTCATCCACTCTATAGATCCTTATTGAACACATACTCTACATCTGGCATGATGTTAAGCCCCCNTGACGGAATAATCAGTGAAATCCATGGCCTCTGACCTCCAAGAAATTAGTCTGGAAACTCAGATCCTGAAGTCTCCTCATGATTAATTGAAGTCAGGACTGATGGAGAAAGAGTCCTGGATTTGGGGTCACACCTGACCCCTGCTCTGACTTTAACTCGACACTTAGGTCAAGTTCACTTTCCCAGCTAGGTTTCACTTTCTCCACTTTATTCAGGGGGAGGGCTGGGGCAAAGGGCGGGGCTTAAACCGCAGGCTTAACTACAATAGAGCAATGGAGCCGTGGTCAGGGAAGTCATGTGTCCACTCAGTAAGGACATCCAGAGAATGGGTGTAAACTGAGTCTCCAAAACACTGATCTGGGGAAACAATATTCGTCACTACTTCCTGAAACAGCTGCAAAATGACGACAGTCATGACCTGGTCATCACACATCTACATTTAGGGACATATTTTTTATTGAACTTTGTGTTGACTCAGCTTTCCATCATTGTAAGAAAACACCTTAGAAAACAGACTTATAAACATAAAAGGTTTATTTGGACCCACCATTGCAGAACTTCCAATCCACAATGGGTTGGTCACACAATAGCTTTGGGCCTGTGAGGAGACGACACAGCATGGCAAGACATGGAACAGAACAAAACTGCTCTATGTGAGGAGGCAAACACGGGAAAGAAGGGACCAGAGTGCCACTAAGGGGACCTCCACTAGGCCCCTCTTAATGGTTCCACTGCCTCTCAGTAGTAAGAACTTGGGGAGCAAGCCTTTAGCAATGCTCCTCTGAGGGACAGTCAGGAACCAAGCTATGACAAATCTTGGTTTTCATATCAGGATAGAAGTGAATTTATCAATCACATAATTCCTTTCCTGTGATGCAATAGTAGCTCCCATAACCTATCCCTCATTCTGCTTCAAATCCTCTCCCCAACCACAGGGCACAGGGAAGGGGTGTGAGCTCCAAGCCTTGAGCGTCTTATGAACCACTGACATCGTTTCTGTCCTGTATCCCAGGAACTAATATGGAGTCACACCTGCCCCCATGGACTTGGGTCTTGGTCTTCTTCTCAGGCTGCCTCCCCAGCTCGCAAGTGCTGGGCATCAGCTGAGGGCTGAGCACTAAGGCAGGCAAAGGGACCTATGCATCTCTCATTGTGGTTGAAGGACACTGTCAGTGAACTGACAGACCTTCCTCTGCCCCTGCCCACCTCAGGGAGTGCCTGCTTCCCCCTTGATTCTTCCCCCATGCCCTGCCTCCCAGGAGAACCAGTTATCAGTGGTACTGACAGGGCCTTGAAATAAAGATTTGGGGAAAGAGTGCAGGAAATCGCACTTGAGTTGGGACAGTCTCAGGTTGTGCATCAGCTGAGGCTGGGACAGAAACAGGGAGTGTGGCGATGGTGGTGACCTGTGATCGCTCTAACCAAGGCAGTGAACCTCACACGGTGGGTGGGCACCACTGAAACTGTGTCTGCTGCCTTGACCGTGGCATTTCTTTCAGCCTCAGCCACCACTGCCATCAGCTCCCATCTTTTCCTGCAGACAGTTGCTGACCCCCATGGTCAGCACTGGCCAGACCACATCTACAGCAGGGACTGGAGGCTCCCTGACTCAGATCTAGTTTCCAGTCAGTACGAGATGAGGTCAAGCAGAGATCTTCAAGTCCCCACAGACCTTCCTTCAGCCCACACCCGCTTCTGAGTGGTCAAGTTTGTAATCCAGCCAGCAGATTCAACCCAAGCTTGGCTCTGTTCCTTTCTAGATTGTACAACCCCAACAGGAAATGTTGACTCCACCCCATGAAATCTCCTAACCTTGACATCTCAGAAGGGCATATTCACAGGAGACCTTATGTTGCCCCTAAACATGGAGGATTCAGGCAGGAAGATGATGGCTGCCCACAGACCATAAATCCGAATAGTCAGCAGCAAAAATGAAGCCATTTCTGCAAATAAATGAAATGCATCCTACCATCTTCTTTTTAAGCCTGTATCTTCAAGGGTTGGGACGATGGCTTAGTGGATAAAGTACTTGCCTTATAACCACAGGTATCTGAGTTCAATCCTCAGAACCCAAATTTAAAAAGCCAAGCTGGTCTTGGTGGCACTTACTTGCAGCCCCAGAACTACAGAAGCCATGGCAAATGGNTCCCTAGAACTCACTGGTCAGCCAGCCTAACCTACTTGGTGAGCCCCAGATCATGTCCCCTCAACCCCCAAAAAAGTGTGTGTGACNTGAAGAATAACACTGGAGGTCATTCTCTGACCTTATATGCATGTGCCTACACATGGGAGTGCACCNAAGCACACATGTGCACCTGTGCACACACAAACATGCACACACATACATAGGCACACAACAGAATGTACCCTTATGATTATGCACATAAATGTATAGTAAAGCAAAATTATATATATATATGTGTGTATATATCACATATATGTACCTTGCTTTATATGTAAAAACTTTGCATATAAATACATGATATGTGTATGCATTTAAATATGTTTTATGCATAGATACACACATACATTTTACTTTATATATATTCTAGCCATGCTTTTTATATGACTAAAAGTCAGCAAAACATCAAAGATGGTTGAACTCAAGTCTTACCACATGTGTTGGGCATTCCACTGGCAACCGAGTGATATTCAGATGAGTCTGAAATACCAGCATATGCTACTTACAGGCATTCTATGTTTATTTCATAGACGTATTTTTATCTTTTGTTTTCATACCGGCAAAATCACTAATTGTGTTGTAATAGAGTGAATATTTTGNATAATGTATGTTTAGCTGAAAGTTGTGTCCAATTAGCCAGCTTTTCTTGAGCAATTACATTTTAAAAATTCATCCCAATTTGGACAAACGGCTCTGTAGAGACAGCTGGATCTGCGGCTGTCAATAGAAGTATAAAAGTCTCAGGTTCAGAAAAGAACTGTAAGTTTTACATAAATACTACAGCAGTGCAACAGAGCTGTGTAAACTAATTATTTCTCAGAAAATATTAAATGTGTGGAATTCATTAAAAAGAAAAAACAAATTAAAAAAAACAAACAAGCTTTTCAGTAGCTCTTAAAGAAATATAGGTTCCCTAGTGGCTGCCTCCGACTTTTACTGTCTTTTGGGACCCTACTCCCCATACTGGGTTGCCTTGTCCAGCCTCAATACATGGGGAGGTACTTAGTCTTACTGCAACTTGATATGCCATGTTTTGTTGATACTCATGGGAGATCTGCCCTTTCCTAAACAGAAACAGAGGAGGAGTGGACTGAGGGGGGCCAAAGGGAGGGGTGAGAGAGGGACTGGGAGGAGAGGAGGGAGGAGAAACTGCTGCCGGCATGTAAAACAAAAAAACAAACAAATAAATAAATAAATTTAAAAAGGTAGTTTCTCATGCTGGCATTAAGAACTGTCATATTTCACACACATTACACATACATATGTACATACACATACACACACACACACACAGAACCAAGAAAAACTATGTTATTGCAATCTGACCTCCCACCTCTAGGGGCAGTGTTTGTGATTTTGTGACCGCTGTCCTTGGACAGGAGATCCACCAGACCCTTGCGTAGTAACTGAGGAAGCTGGAACTCGGACCTTCTCTTCTTCAGGGATCAATTTTTTGCCCCTGTGGCATCAATGCGAAGGATTTGATAAGCTAATTAAGTCCATTTTGACTTTCTAAGCCCCTTCCGCAGTTCATACTCCCCCAGCCCCCGCATGCTATGCACAGCCCAGTAGGTTTGCAGGGAGGGACACAGGCAAGAAATGGCCTGCAAAGGCAGGTTCCTGCAGTATTTGTCACAACAGCTCTTTCACTTTGCCTAATTTGTTNTGTGCAAGGCTGAGCTGCCCATCTCGAGGCCAGTGCACAGAGGAGTGTTTCTGTACATTTGCATTTGGTGTATTATCTGTGGGACCCTCTGATGACATAGGGTCCCATGCAAGGGACTTCAGAGTTGTACTAGCTGGGGACCCAACTCCTATGTGGGCTTTAACAGAAATAATAAGTAGCCGGAAACCTCAATCTCTCAGTGCTAGCACCATATGGAGAGGAACAGAAAAGAAAGCAAGACCAATGTCCAGTCAAGNAGTCATGCTTCCGTCTTGTGTCCGGCAGAATACAGGAAGCACCAGAAAGAAATCCCAAGGGAGNAAGCATCTTCCTTCTGTCCTGTTAGCGCAGCCCTGCCACAGCAAGAAGAACCTGCCAGACTCTCACTCCTCCTTTCTTGCTTGGGCTTCTCTTGAGGGCAGATGAGGTTCGGTTCCCAGATCCAAGCACTAGAAGCCAGTACCAGTCTCTGGCCCTAGCGTCGGGACCTTGGAGGGGTGTGTTACACAGAACCTGGCTTATAGAGATGGTGGATGTGTCCAAGTGGATGTCACTGAGGAGGCATGCCTGAGTGGAGCAGCACCCTTCACTGAGTGAGATCTGCCATGCATGTTTATAGCAAATGAAAAAGAAAAACTAGTCTTGATTTCCCAGGAGTTTGTAGAAAAGGGGACAGACACACGCTGGAGAAATATCACCTCTTGTACGAACTATAGAAAAATGCAGAACACAGGGGAAGCATTGCCCCGTGCAGGGTAGGAGTCTGGTCATCCCAGAGGTAGTGGTACAGGAGCTGAGCCTTGAAGGGCAGGGCAGNTGTACCAGAAGGACACAGAGGGACCCTGTGATGGGCAAGGCTGCTCCCCTGGCATGGTGTGAATGGTGAGGAGATTGAGGCAGGAGCTGAACAAGATGTTTGGGAATACCTGCTTCAATATTGTTACATAGGTATGTGATGCTCAGTACATTCAGCAGGCAGATCTGTTTTCCACCACTGCCCCCCATGTCAATGAAAACCGTACCCCAATCTCTGCCTGCCAGAGTGATCTCAACAACCTCGGTCAATAAACAAGATGCAACTTTCCAACGAGCTGGTAAGACTGAGTGGCAGGGTCTCCAGCTAGCCGTCAAGCCCTGATCATGGGCAGACAGTGACTCCAGGGCCTTTTTTTGGTCACAACCTATTTGATGTCAACCTGTCTCTTCCCTGCTTGACAGTCATCTGTGAGACTTGCCAAACACCTTTACTGTCCTAAGATTGTGAGAGCTGCTCGTCAAGGTCCTTTATAACTAGAAACTGGCCGAGTCCTTGCCTTTTCTGTTAGCACCCCAGAGGAAAGTCCCCTGGCTCATGGGCCTAGGAGAAATCTATGGCAGACACAAGAGCTTGACAACTGCTTTTGGAAGCCACAGACAATGTGCCCCCTTCACCTGCCAGCTACAGGTGGGACCTCCCCNTGTGGGTGGGTGGCAGGGGTCATCTTCCTGTACTTGGGNCTTGTAAGATTTAGGAGCCCACATCCAGGCTCGGGAGGATATCTTCTGCCCTCCCCAGTAGGAACTGTAGAAGCTGAGAAAGCTCCTAGACTTCTGAGATTACTGTTAAGGGCAAGAAGAGCAAGATGTGGCCCACACTTTCATTCCCAGCACTATGAAGTCATAGGGAGGTCAATCTCTGTGAGTTCGAGAACATTCTGGTCTGTACAGCCAGTTTCAGGCCAGTCAGAGCTACATACCCTGTCTCCAAAAGGGAAGGTTGGTGGGGGGGGGGTGCTGGAGAGATGACTCCATGGTTAAGAGCAGGTACAGATCTCACAGAAGACCCAAGCTTGGTTTCTAGCACCCACATCAGACGGCACACAGCCACCTGCAACTCCAATCCTGTCCTAGGATATCTGATACCCTCTTCTGGCCTCCATGAGCACACACACACACACACACACACACACACACACACACACACACACACACACACGCAGGCACATGCACATGTGCATGTGAGAGCACATACACACACACATGCACACACATGTGCACACAAGCACGCACATACCCACACACAGACAAATACGTTAATAAAGATAAATGTTTTCTATAAAAAAAAATAAATGAAAGAAAGAAGAGAGACAGGACATAGCTCAGTTGGTAAACTGCTTGCTTTGTAGGCAGGGAGACCAGAGTTCAATTCCAGACCCCAGATTTTTAAAAGTCCAGTGCAGTGGTTATTACTTGTAACCTCAACTCTGGAGAGACAGAGTGGGTGGGTTCCTGGGACTCACTGCCCAGCCAAGCCTAGCCTACTTAGCAAGCTCCAAGCCAGTGAGGAAAAATAAAGTGGCTGTGGCTTCCAAAAGGAGATGTTGAACTCTGGTGTGTGACATAGGTCCCTCCAAGGACCATGCACCAGGGGACTCTTTCCTGAAGTGCTAACTCTAAAGACATGGGCTCTGCCACTTTCTGGTTATAAAGGGCATGGATGGGCTGCTCTCACAATCTTAGTATGGGACACACACATGAAGGTCTGGTGTTTAGGAAGATCCACAGTCCCCCAGGGGAGAGCCAGGTTGGCATCAAATAGGTCAGCGATGACCAAACAACGGGCTCTGGAGAGTCACTGGCAGTCCTATGGCCAGCTGTAGGACCTGGAAGTCCCCTGGAAGGCTGTGGTTTAGGGGAACAGTGACTGAAGAATACCACTGTTGTGAAGCTGTATGCAAGTTTTTGTACGTGTGGACATACATTTTCAGTGCCTTCAGGGGATGCTTATAGTCACAGGCCTGTTTCAACTTTAACACTGTGACAGGATAGACATTGTCATTTACAAAATTCAAGCCCCAGACCCCTAGTAATCAAGTAATAAATTGTAGGAAATGATGCTCTCACAAGATTTGGAGTTCGGGATGTTTTTAGTGGACCTCACTCACTGTGCTTGACCTGGTTGGACATGCCTGAGAAAATGCTGGTTGTTCTGGACAGTAAGAGTGAGTCTGATTTAATATGAAATCGTCTGGTCATCTTCTGTGACTGGACCCTCTCACGGTCACTGGCAGCGAGCATGTTTTCTTGTCTTTCTGGAACTAGATACTGACTGTTTGGGCTGTGGGTATTTTGGTAGGTACACGGTGACATCTTGTTTTAACCTGAGTCCTCTCATGTGTGTGTGAGGACATCTTGTCATTTGCTTGCTTGCGTCTGTACAGTTCGAGGACCTGGGTATTATTCAGTGATGGGAAGGAAGGCTCCATCACNCTACACAGCCTCCAGGAGCCTTCCCTGTGTATTTCTTCTTTGGCAAGCCCTTCTCACCAGTTAGTCATTTTTAAATTGAGTCNCTTGCCAGAAGCTGTTTGAAGAGTTCTTTGTAAGTTTCTGGTTACAGGCCCTGTCTTGAGCACATATCCGCCTGGTCTGTGGCTTGGGTTTTCATTCTCTTAACGGCCCCTATGTTCTTATTTTGTTAGCTAAGGGAAGTTTGGAGAGTGTAAAGTAGAAAGAATATTGAAGAAGACAGCAGAGAGAGAGGCTTCAAGAACCAGTGCAGGTTATGAACTGGATTCTCTTTCATTTCCTTTGAGAGATAGGAGCGTAGGGGAAATGAAACTGTCCCTCAATCTTAATTAGAGTACCTGGTCTATTGAAAGGGCCATCTCTCAGGGAGGCCTCAACGGGTCTGCAGCCTCTGTGGGACTGAACATCAAGTGACAGCCTGAGCCAGTCTGTCATCTGTCCACGGGCCTGTCTTGATCCTGACTGTGACCTCCCAGATGGCAGGACTGTCCAACTTTCTGTGCCCACTCTGCTGTGTCATATTTTCTTAAGCGGGTGTAGAACATTGTGAGGAACTTGTTAACAAGAACAAAACCAAAAGACANCCACCCACTGTGTGTCTGCCCCTGTCCCAGGCTTCCCATTCTAAGCGGAGAAGAGGTGCCAGGCTCAGCATTCCACGAATATCCCAGTCTCCCCCTTAGGAGGCTCAGNATGNCCACGCTCCCTCAGCAGGTGTAATGTTTGTACTGGGTAGATCAAGCCGGCCTTGAACCCCAGGTCCTCTTGCCTTACNTTCCTATGTGCTGGGATAGCTGCATATGCCACCATGCTTGGATGGGTGTCATTATTTTCGATTTACAGCCCCTCTAAGTCATTCTATGCAGGGAGAAACTTAAATCAAACAAAAGCAGGAATTTAATCCAAGAGACAGAGAAAAATGAAATGAGGACGCCATACAAAGAGCTGAAAAAAAGAAAAGGTGAAAGAGAAAAAGATGGAAAAGAGCATGTATATATATATATATACACAGTTCAGGAACTTTATAGGAGACTCGGATTCGAAATTTAAAAAAAACAAACATTCTAATCAAAAACTGTTACTTTCTCGGACTTCAAGCTCAGAATCACTAAAAATGGCAAAGTGGTGATGCTATTCCAAAAACCTTTTCATATCTTATCTTTTCAGAAGCCACAGCAATTGCTTTTGCTTCAAGAATGTGGTTCCATTGTTTAAAAAAAAAAAAAAAAAAAAAAAAAAACTTCAAATTAGGGCGATCTTCCCTGGGCAATTCCTGAAATAGCCACTAGATGGCAGAATGAGACCACAAAGGCGTTGTGTCAGGCTGGCTGCCGATCTGTATGCAGCCTGGGGAGCCGCAAGCTAGCAAGCCATCTCCTACAGGCATCTGATTAATAATGGGGCTGTAATTATCTTTACACAATCCCGATTGCAGCTCCGTTGTAGCCTAGCTGTTAAATTAAACTGCACAAATAAATATGCCGGGAGACTCAGCCTCCCCAGCAGTCCCCACCCTGGGTGGCTTCCAAGCTTATTAACATATCAAAACACAAGCAGTAACCCTCCCCGCTCCCTTCATTTTCATAACAAAAGGGCCCCCCTTTCATCTCCCCAGCAACCCAGTCTGTATTTAAATAGCTCTGTGAAGACTGATAACATTATTACTTCATTTCTCCAGTCTAGGCCTGGGACATNACCAATCTGCTCCTTTGGGATGATGGATGGATGGATTTTATTAGGAAGATGAAACACCTACCCCCCTCCCCCACGCCCCCTCACACACACCTCAAGCTGCCTGAATCTTGGGACTGGGTGGAGGTGGAGAGAAGAGTCTACTCAGAAATAACAGAGGGGTCCAGACCGATCTGAGGCAGCACCTGATGGCCCAGTGATCTGGAGTCAAGGGAATAAAGATGCATTCAAAATTGGGTTAGGGNCACAGGTTCTGGGTGGTGGCCTTATAAACTGTAGAGCGCTGGGCATGAAGACATATAAGGGTCAGAGGTTCCTAAAAGCCACCTCACCCCAAGCTGCTGGGCTGCTGACTGAGTGCTATTTATTTTGCAAACTGTAGAGTACCAGAGGCATCTGAGGAGAGCATCTGTGTCTCCGCCATGTTGCCACACCTGTCCCACCCTGGCCATCTATCCCTTCAAGGAAGAGGGGAGAGTTGAGTCCCCTGCAGAGTGGTCAGGGCCTCCGTGTTCCTTGTCTCCATCACGTCCATCACCTCTTGCCTAACTCTCCTGAGCCTCAGTTTCCCCTCAGGCACTTGAAGACCCACCTTTCCCGATCCTGCTCTTTAGGCCTGCAGCATCTGGTCCAGAAGAGGTGTGTGAGGGANTTTGAGAAACACTGGGCAGGAACTNCTAAAATTAGATGGCTAGTCCCCAAAGCTGATCCCTAGATGTGTGGGTATGTAAATGCAGCTAGTGATGGAGCCACACATGGGTGGGGCTTCCAGAGTTCCAGAGGCTCCCTGCTGTAGGGCTTCAGGGAGCACAGAACTGGTCCCCCAAATTCTGCATCCACCTGCCAATGGACCTTTTTCTTCAGTTCACATTGGCTCAGAACAGAGAATGGGTCCCAGGACAAAGACAATGAGATATTCAGATGGAGCGAGCAGAGGATGTCTGTCAACCCATGTCTGAGAATACTTAGGGTAATTTACAAGAAAAGAGGTTCATTTGGTCCAAGGTGCTGGAGGCCTGTGGGTGTGGCAGCAACTAGGGGCGCAGGCTTTCATATCACTTTCTTTAAAGTGGCAAGGGAAAAAAAGGTTGTGAATGCCACCACAGGGTGGGGGAGGGGCGCTTACTTCCTGACAGCATGTTCTGGGTAAATGGTCCTGTCTGGAGAGATGGGGAACTCCTTCCTCCCTCCTCCCATCTTTCCCTCTTAACGACCAGATCACCTTCAGGCCCCACCTCCTGACAAGGAAACAATAGCCACCAAGTCTCAACAGTAGTTTTGGAGGGGACAAACCTCTTTCTAACCCTTACAGCAATCGGGCACTGCAATGGAATCTGGCATCCTNTCCTCCCTCAAGTAACCAGAGGTGTTCTGGAGACCCCGTGTCCACCCAGGGTCAGCTCAGAGATGTGGGAAGGAGCTACATAGATGAGGAATGATGGGAGCCCTGAGCACGGTCCTAGTGGTAGAGTTTGTACAGTTCAAGGGCTGGGCAGTCCAAAGGCCTGTCCGGGGCAGTGTAAGGGCTGGGCAGTCCAAAGGCCTGTCCGGGGCAGTGTAAGGGCTGGGCAGTCCAAAAGCCTGTCGGGGCAGTGTAAGGGCTGGCTTTCTTTGGTTGCTAGGTCCTTAGGTTAATTGCCATACTCCTGCAACAGATGCTTCTGTTAGCCCCCCAGTAGGCAGAGGAGACAGGAGACTGTGTTAGTGANNAGACCCCCTTCCACATCTTAGGAGCCCCTCCTCCACTCTTCACCACACATTTTTGTGCTCCGTGGCATGAATGAGTGTTGTTTCCACTCTCAGTGGAGGCGTGGGACTNAGTAAGATGGAGGGGTCTGGAGAGCCAAGGCTCCCCTGTTTTAAGCAAGCCCCCAACCCCAGCTTGAAACAGGCCTAAGTTTCAGATTCCCAGAACTGCTGACATGGGTTACAGGAACTCAAAAGTACAAAGTCAGGATGTTTGAAGGACATCTAGTAGCGACTGATTAACCACCAAATGTCCCAAAACAGGAGATAGCCCATAGGACCAAAACAGGAGATAGCCCATAAAAAGTTTGACAAACAACCGACCAAATCGCAAAACTAAGAAGCAGAAGAACTTTGGAAAGCCTCTAGGCCCAAGCCAATCAGAATTGTACCTGTACTGGACCCCCTTACTGATGTAAGTTTATGGTTTTTGCCTTTAAAAACTGAGCTTACAGGGGAGCAGGTACTTCCTTTGGCCTCCGCTGCNCTGGTGTGCTTGACAAGGTCCCTGCCGTGGCTTGTACTGCTTCCAATAAACCTTGCTTTTGCATTTCNGANAGTTCATGTCTCAGGTGGTCTTTTCGGNGATCTCTCGACCAGGGCATAACAGGATTGGGGGAGGGAAAGTTGACACTACACTTTGAGAAAGGAAGGGCCCTGCCTGAGTNCCCTCACAAGAGAGGGTGAAGAGATATGTGAATGGGCTCTGGAGTAAACAGACCTCAGGGATCTTCTGTGACAGGCAAAGAATAGAGGAAGACACAAAAGCCTGGACAAATGCACAAATTGGGCTGAGGGATGCAGGGAGATCCAANGTCCACTTTGAGATGTTAAATAGGAACCTCAGCCATTTGTCGTGGGTTGGAGACCTAGCAAAAATGAGTGAGTGCACACTCCAAGAGGCAGGAGCAAGCTCCAGCAAGCACAGGGCTCCAGAACCCACTTGTTTTCAGGTCCAAGAGCTTTCAATTGCAAGGGGGCGGGGAGGGGGAGCATTCTCTGAAAGGGTGGACATAGGTGATTGGCATCTCTTGAATTGTGTCATTTCATGATTCTCTGTTACAATTGTATGCATGAGATGTAGTCTGCATGCATCAGCCCTTAAGTAGTTTGTGATATCCCAAAGGCCACATTAGGACCATCTTTTCCTTCGTGGCCATGCACTGAAGAAATCTCTGGAGGAATCCTCTATTGGGTTTTGCATTCTAATTGTTGTTGGAATTTTTTGCTTGCTTGTTGGAAGGGGTTTGCACAACCTGAGGGCCTNTCTGGAACAGTGCAGGAAATGAACTTTTTTGTTGTTGTTGCTAGGTCCTAGAGTTGACATTCCTCTGACTTATACGGCCCTACTTCACTGGAAGAGGGAGGGTAAGACAGAGCCACGAGCATGGGAGGAAGACCCCAGGAGGAAGAATTACCCCCTCCTCATATAGCTAGAGATTTCCAGGGGACCTCCAGGTGCCTCTCAGACCACAGAATGAAATATTTCTCNACATGCTCACCTGCCCAGGAGGCAGAGGAAGGACACCATGTCCCCAGAGCCAGCTGCTCCCTCCTCACCTCAGCATCTAAATGCTCCCCTTAGCTTTTGGAGCCCCCCTCAGGGAGTCTCACCCCACTGCCTGGCTAGCTCCCCTGACAAGATAGGGTGAGATAGACTCTGGGGACTGCTGTCACATGGGGCTTCAGTTCCTTCCTGCANANCTCCTCNGAGGCTCATGNATTTATGCATTCCACAAATATTAATTAAAANTCTATTGTGTACAGACGATTACACTAATCACTTAAGAGGCCCGCAAAAGAAGACAGGNGCATAATAAAGCCCATGTTTATCATCCTGAGTCCTAGAGCCTGGAGGCAGCTCAGAGAGCAGGAGGCACTCGGCCCTGAGNGGAGGGTCAAGTCTTGCCCAGTGTCTCAGCTCCTAGACTGGGAAGGACTAAGTCTTGTGATTTGAGGGTCCATGTTTTCACTTTCCTTTTATTATCAGAAAGCCTGTTTACAGT
>LZPO01117100.1:85176-109502 GCA_001675575.1 Neotoma lepida
CCCTCAGACTCATCCTCCATACAGTCCTGAGAGGTAGAGCTATAGCATCCCTCTTACACAGGCTCAACCCAAGCCAAGGGTTTCCAGGAGCTGGCCAGGATGCAGGGACAGGAGAGGGAAAGAACCCCAGGATAGGGCCAGCTCTTCTGAGCTCTGGTCCAGCAGGTGGCCACAGGAATGGGAGAAAGCCAGGGAGAGCCTGAGAGAAGCTTCAGGAAGGAGGCTGGAGACAATAGGAGCCCCCAAGAGAGAATACTAGCAAGGCAGCAGGTGGAAGGAACTATCCACAGATCCTAGCAGTCAGAAGGTCAGGCTCCACAGTCAGGCTGAGACTGACTCCATGCCTTCCAGGTGTGTGTGCTCCAAGGGTCACTTAGCCTTCCTGCTCCTCCTCTTTCTGACCTCCAGAGTGGGAATAACATTAGTTCCTTCTGCTTAAGATAGCTCACGTGAGAGCTCACAAAGCCTGGCTTTTATAGAGTACTCAACGAGACTGGCTGGCTTCTTTTATTAAAATCAAAGTGACTTCATGTCTGTGGGGAAGATGTCTGAGGCTAGGCCTACCCGACAAGTGCTGGCACTGGGGACCCCAGAGCAGTGTCCTGAGGACTTTGCAGCCATTGCTGAGGGAGGGGGTTNTTGCTACCTAGGGTGTGGGCTGAGAGAAGTCGTACTATGTCTGGACTCCAGGGAGAGGACCAGGTAGGTCCAGCTCTCTGAGCTATATGTAGTCCCNGAGGAGGCTGTGTGAATGGGGGAGGCCCCGACACCACAGCCTCTCATCTTGAAGTGAGGAGTTGGTGCAGGTATGACCCTTTTGAATATCACATTCTGTGGTTCACAGAGGGGGNAAAATGGGAATAGGAGAATCCTAGGGAAGGGGAGACAGCCCCAAAGAATCTGTGGGAAGTGGGAGCAGCAAGCATCTCCTTCTAGCCAGACACGGAGGCATAAAGTGAATGTGGACAAGGACCCACAGGTTNAGCCCTAGTGCAGCAAAGAGGGGCTGGTGTGTGACTATGAGGCTAGAAGGAGCTGGGGTTGGTGTCATGGGGTCCTCCGAGAGAGCAGCCTCGTAGCAAGACAACTAAGAAAGCATATTCACCTCTGTAGATTCATGTCACCTTCACAAGGACCACAGGAGACACCCAAATGGGTGATTTTGCCCATTTCACAGAGAACTACACTGCTATCAGTTGGCATGCTGTCTTTATCCTTATTCTTCTCACGGTATCCTTCCTCATTCTCTGTGTGGTTGCTTTTGGTCTCCACCATTGGTCCATCATGAGTGTGTGGTTTACTTTCTACACACTGCGGCTTTCCCAACTTTCATTTTGTTTATTCTAATTCACCTCATGTTAATCAGTGGCACATTTTACATAATTTCAACTGTTTTTTAATTTCTTCAGGCTTGTCTCATGGTTGAGCAGACAGTTCATCACAGGAAATATTCCATAATAAAAGAATTAAAAATAAAATAATCTATTCTGCCGTTGTTGGACAGTCNAATTTATGCACAGATTTTTTTCAAGTTTTCTATTTTCTTATTAATCTACAATTGAGTTCTACACAGTGTTTGTAGCGTGGTATTGAAGTCTCCAACTCTTCCTGTCTATTTCTTTTTTCAGTTTGGTCAGATTTTGCTTCATAACTTTCAGGGCCCTGTTGTTAGGTACATATATCTTCATAGCTCTTGTAACTGTCTGCTAGAGTGACCATTTATCAACATAAAATACTTTGCAATGACAACAGCTTTTGTTTTAAATTCTATTTTGTGTGATATTCATATAGCCACTCCATTTTCTTATGTCTGCTGTTTGCATAATAGATTTTTGCTACTCTTTTGCTTTCTACATATTTGCATGTTTAAGACTAAAATGTGTCTCTGGTAAACAGCATACAGATGGCTTCTTTTATTTAGTCTGACAATCTCTGCCTTCTGATTAGATTTTCTAAAACATTTACATTTAATGTTATTATTCATGACATTAGCTTTACATCTGCCATTTTTCTATTTGTCTGTGGTTTTTTTGTTCTTTCATCTCTTTACTGCCTCTTTTTGTACTAAGTGGAACTGTTTAGTGTAACATTTTAGTGCTATGATTTCTTTCACTCTAGTTTCTGACTTACTCTCTTCGTGATTGCTCTAGAGCTTGTCATATGCATGTTAGCCTTTCAGATTTACTCAAACATCATTTTAGTGAAATACAGACTTAATGTTCACAGAGGGCTCTATTTCCTCTTCAGCCCCTTTTATGTTGTTATTGTCATTATGTTTAAGTATATTACAAACCCAGCAGTCTACTGTAATAATTACCACTTGATGTAACTTTATAGCTACTTTAAAAGCTGAGAAGAGAAAAGAGCAAAGTATTTTTAGATCACTTGTTACCTCTACCTTCTTATTCGTCATTTCTGGTTCTCTTCATGTTCCTCTGGCTTCATGTTACCAACTGGCATCCTCTCTCTACTCTAGTACAATGTCCCTCCCACCAACCTCCTGTGTGTGTTAGTACCAAACATTGAGTATCTATTTACAGACTCAACANAACTATATGCATACTGTTTCCTACAAGTATTTAAAAAAGAAATGAAACATACATTTATACATTATTCCATAACTATATAGTTATATTTGCATCAATTATCTTTGGCTCTTGTTTCTATTTTTTGTAGATTTGGACTTTAATCTAAGTTTACTTGTAATGTGAAACATTTCCCTTAATATTATGTATATATGTATACTATGTGTATATATGTATATGTATACTATATTTATAGTATATATATAAACACATAGGTTATATATACATATACATACATACACAGACTCTCTGTCTCTCTCTCTATGTTTATGTGTGTATTCAGGCTCTTACTATGTAACTTAGGCTGGCTTTGAATTCATAATTCTTCAGCCTTAGTTTCTCTGGTGCTAGAATTACAGGCAAGTGCCACCATGTCTGGATAGTGATTTTTGAAAACCTTGTTCTAACAANTAATTATCTGGTTTTATTTGTCTGGAAGTGTCCTTATTTTACTTTCATTTAAAAATATTTATCTATTTTTATTTCATGTTTATAAATATTTTGTCTGCATGCATATCTGTGTACTACTGGCATGCCTGGTACCCACAGAGGCCAGAAGAGGGTATTGGATTCCCTGGAACTGTAGTTGCAGATGGTTGGGAGCAGGTCAGTGCTGGGAACCTAACCTGGGGTCAGTGCTCTTTGCCACTGGGCCATCTCTTCATCCCCTCTACTTCCATTTTTAAGGATTATTTTCCCGGAAATGAAATTCTTGGTTGAATGGTTTTGCTTGCTCCTTTCCTTTCTGNATTTTGAACGCACAACCCACTACCTGACCTCTGTCATTCCATTACACCGTTGATCTTTCCTCCTATNAGATGAAACAGTTTTATCTTGCTTCTTTTCAGGATTTTCTTTCTGTCTTTGGTGCTAATCATTTGTGTCTGCTGTGTCTAGGTGTGGCTGTCTTTACATCTATCTTTGTGAAGTTTCCTGGGGTTCTTGGGTATATATGTTAATGGTTTTTCAGCAAATGCAGGATGTTTTCAGCAGTNGTGTCTTGTAGTGTTTTTCTCCTCCTGTGCCTAAAAAGCATACGTTGGCACACTTACAAGTGCTCTCCAGTTAACCTGAGGCTGTGTTAAGTTTCCNATCTTATTTGATTCCTAGTATCTCAATTTATTCTCAAACTCCCTGATTCTTTCTTCTGCCCACTCCAGTCTACTATGGAGCTTGGCTAATTATTTTTTATTTTGGTTTTTTTGTCAGATCCAGAATTTCCACTTGGCTGTTCTTTTTAATATTTTCTACATGTTTTTGAATGTGTGTGTGTGTGTGTGTATGTGTGTGTGTATGGAACAGGGTGAAAAACATCCCCAGCACAGATTAAAATTTCATATGGCATTTATTTATTTATTTATTTATTTATTTATTTATTTATTTTCTTTCTTTCTTTTTTGAGGTAGGGTCTTTCTTACTCTTTATCCCAGGCTTAACTTGTGGCAATCCTCCTGCCTTTGCCTTCCTGGGTGCGACTACAGTCATGTACCATCATCTCCAGCCAAGATTTCACATAGAACACTCATTAGAGGTGGGATCCATGAAATGGGCATAATGATCCTGAACATAGCACTCCCCTACACAAAGGGGTCTGTCTGGTGGCCACTGGTCACCATTGGGTAAACTTGGCCATCCTTGTCCCACATCTCTGGGTTAAGGATTAATGCACATATATTTTTGAACATATATTGCCTACTCTAGATAATCTCCTATAGGCTAATGTTGACACCTTCCTCACAGGCAGTTTGTTTGTTTCCTGCTCCTGTCCCACCACCCTCCACTGCCACCTTCTGTATGGTTCATACATTCTTGTTTCTTCCCACATCTTATAACTTTACATTCAAGTTGGGTGCTTTGAGGAATATATCACAGCAACCCTGGGTGCTGTTCCTGCTCCTTCATATCCAGGTCTTGTTTTGGTCATGTCTCTTGGTTGGGGGCTTGGCTGGGATCTTCCTGCCAGATTAAACCTGAGTGTTGAGGCTCTAAGGCTGGAACCNTCATCCTAAGATGGCAGTGTTTGATCAGAACCTTCTTTTAATGCCTCTTTTCCTCCCTGCTAAGCTTCTTATCTTTCTGTGCATTACTCCTTAATCCNGAGATGTGGGACAAGGGTTGCCAGGTTTACCCAATTGTAGTAGAANATTATTTTAAGGTGTGTTACTTTATATTGCATTTGTTTGACTCTGTAAAGCTATGTTACTATGCCTGTCTAAAACACCTGATGGTCTAATAAAGAACTGGCCAATAGCAAGGCAGAAGAAATGATATGTGGGGCTGGAAGGCAGAGAGGATATATAGAGGGAGAAATCTGGGAGGAGAGGATTAAAGAGCTAGCAGCCAGAGAAGGAGGAGGACTCCAGGGGCCAGCCATTCAGCCACACAGGAAGGCACTTAGAAAGAGTAAGATTTACAGAAGTAAGAGAATGGGAAAAGCCCAGAGGCAAAAGATAGATGGAANAAGTTAAGTAAAGCTGGCTAGAAAGAAGCCAATCTAAGGCCAGCCATTCAGAAGTAATAATAAGCCTCNGTGTGTGATTTATTTGGGAGCTGGGTGGTGTGCCCCCGCAAAAGAGCCAAAATACCAACANCAACACCCAATAGTGACCAGTAGCCACCAGACAGACCCCTTTGTGTAGGGGACTGCTATGTTCAGGGCCATTATGCCCTGTGTGATTTATTTGGGAGCTGGGTGGTGTGCCCCCGCAAAAGAGCCAAAATACCAACAACAATACCCAATAGTGACCAGTAGCCACCAGACAGACCCCTTTGTGTAGGGGACTGCTATGTTCAGGGCCATTATGCCCATTTCATGGATCCTATCTCTAATGAGTGTTCTGTGTGAAACCTTGACTGGAGATGATGATACATAATGTAGTCCCACCTAGGAAGGCAAAGGCAGGAGGATTGCCACAAGTTTAAGGTAAGCCTGGGATAAAGAGTAAGAAAGACTCTATCTCAAAAAAAAAGAATGAAAGGAAAGAAAAAAATGAAAGCCATATGAAATTTTAATCTGTGCTGGGGATGTTTCTCCCCCTGTTCTATGCATTTACACTCATTCGTACACCCATCAAACTTTTACTCAGATTCACTCTGGGCAGTCTTATTGTAGAATATACTAATTGAAGTATACTCTGTCACCCCATCCCTTCTATAGGAGCTCAAAATGTCAGCAAGATTACAGGGAGAAAGCCATGGTCTAGTGTGTGTTCATCTAGTGGGGGGCAGAGATAAATCATTCTGCTTCAACTGCCTCTGAGGATAGAAGCCAGCCCGCTTAAAAGGAGCACATGAGGAGCTGGATAGTAGCTCAGTGGTAGAACACTTGCTTAGCATATGAAAGGTCCTAGGCTCAATGNCTAACATTGAAAGAAAAAGGAGGAAAGTAATGGTATTCTATGTAATGAGGACAGACTGTGATGGAGGAAGCCTGGGCAGCCATGGCACAGAGCAGAGCTGTGAGTGTCCTCTCCTGGCAGGAGTGTCAGAAGACACAGAGAGTGAGCTGATGCTACTGTACTAGACAGCTCAAGGTCCTTTCTTGTTTTCCTACTACGCCCTGGTCTGCTTCCATAAAATATCTGCCCATGCTCAAACTGGGGCTGACAAGCAAGCACATGGATAGCCTCAGTGTCCAATCAGGCCCAGTCTTTTGACCAGTTGTCCCTTCTCTAGGGTGAGTATGTCAATACNGATGTTCTCTTTCACTTCACAAGCTCTGGCCAATCCACCACATCCTATCATCAGACATCCACCTAGGGGTTCTTGGTTCAGCTCAGTTCCATCCATCAGTCTACAGATTCCCTCTTTTAACATTGGCCAGGNAAGGAGCATGGACTCTCAGGGCTCTCTGAAGATCAGCAAGGACCAATGCAGCAGCCTGTTTCTGCCTGGCCAGGCTGGCTCCAGGGCTGAGCTTGTGGCATCTGAGCAGAGCAGGAGAAAATCACATTGTCTGTTACCATCAGTGCTATCAGAGNCAAACATAAACAGTTTAGAAGCCAAGATGGATAGCTCTGGCTCTATGCAGAGACCAGAAATGCTGCTCATTGCCTTCCCAAGCTCCCAGGNACTTCTCCATCACCACCTAGCCCCAGTACTGACTTACCTTTATGTACCTTCAAAAAATCTCCAGGGTGTGAGTTTTAAATCTTTATTACACCAAATTCTGGAGCCCAGTCAGAAAGAGGTCCAAACACATGTGAACTACATTAGCACCCACTGGCTTTCACCTCTGTTGTCCAGTTGGATCTTCCTATCAACCCTCTGTGACAGGCACAGTGGATTTTGATGTCCCTACTTCATAGATGAGGAGCACAGTCCCCAGAGATAGTCAGTGATGTGCAGCCATTAGGAGAAGGAACTGGAAATCAAAGCAGGTGGCCATATTCCAAGAAACATGCTTTCTGATCTACTAGGCCTTCTTGGCATGGTCAAGGGAACCAGGAAACAGCATTTGGAGACATCAAACAGTCACTGCCCTCTCCTTCATGACCTTGGCCTGTCTAGTAGCCCCTTAGAAAGCTCTGCGCTAATGTCTCCCTAAGTGAGCACCTTTTCCAGAAGTGATATACAGGGCTGGATGCCTGTGCTGGGAGGGAAAGTCTATGGGAATGCCTGCAGACATTAATTCAGACAAGATGTGTATCTCCTTCCTTGCAAACATCACCAAAGTGGCAAAAGCAGGTAGTGATCATACAAGCTGAGATTTAAAGATCAGGATTCATTTTCAAATACAGCCAAGCCCACCTGGTCCCAGAACCACACCTTGCACTCCATTGCAGGACTGAGCCATATTCTCTGAATCACTGAAGGACACATTTGATGCTCCTGGAATGATATTGTTGGAGTGATGCCATGTGCAACAGCACATCTGTCTCAACCCCAGCCAGCCTTGAAGGAGGAGGGAAGATATTCTCAGGCTGCTCCCCATTTGACTTCTGCCTTGCTGCCATCCCTCACTGTAGCCAGGAGCCAGCCTCAGATCCAGCTGTTCCTGCTGCCTCAAATATACTTGGCTCTCCTGTCTCCTAGTATCTTATTCTAGTCCAGTGGTTTTTAACCTTCTGTAGTTGGCTTTTTTTTTTAAATCTTACCTCTTTGAGGGCCTGCCACCCAGCTCCCAAATAAATACACAGAGACTTATTCTTAGTTATGAATGCCCGGCTTGAGCTTGGCTTGTTTCTTGCCAGCTTTTCTAACTTAAGTTATCCCATCTACCTTTTGCCTCTGGGCTTTTACCGTTCTTTATTCTATATACTTTCTTTACTTCTTACTCTGTGGCTGGATGTGTGGCTGGGTGACTGGCCCCTGACATCCTCCTCTCCTTCTTTTCTTACTCTTCTTTCTCTTACTTATTCTCTCTGCCTGGCAGCCCTGCCTATCCCTCTTGTTCCTAGCTATTGGCTGTTCAGCTCTTTATTAGACCAATCAGGTATTTTAGACAGGTGAAGTAACACAGCTTCACAGAGTTAAACAAATGCAACATAAAAGAATGCAACACATCTTTGCATATGAAACAGATATTCCACAGCATAAAGGAATGTGACACATCTTAAGCTAATATTCCACAACAACCTTCCTGTACGACGAACTTCTAAACAGTCTTGTTAAATAAAACATGGAGCCAGAGATAGGGGTGAAAGTNTGACAGAGATCAGAGGAATTAGGAACAGCTACCAGCCTTACCTCATCAATGCCACTGTTTCCAAAAGAGTGAGTGATTTTCTATATCTCCATGCCTATATCCCTTTCTGTTCTGTTCTCCCATTGGCTCTCTCAGNCTAGCTACATCACTTCCTGTCTGTCTGTATAGACCTCCAGAATTTTATGGTTGATGTTGGGATTAAAGACGTGTGTCTCCATGATTGACTCTGTTCCTAGTGTGACCTGGAACTCACAGAGATCCAGACAGACCCTGCCTGCTAGGTGATAAAATTAAGGGCGGGTGCTAACATTACAAGACTAACAAGTGACCTTGTTCCTCTGATCCTCAGATAAATTTTATCGGGGGACATAGATAAAATACCACCACACCTTCCTAATGCCGCGACCCTTTAATACAGCTCTTCATGTTGTGGTGACCCCAACCAAAGAATTATTTTCGTCGCTACTTCATAACTGTTATTTTGCTAGTGTTATGAATTGTAATGTAAATATCTTATATGCAGGATATCTGATTTATGACCCCCAGAGGGATCATGACCCACAGGTTGAGGACTACTGTTCTAGTCTATTCTTGAAAGCTTAACTTGAATTTAGTGGCTACATTGGACCCCTATCTCTTTTCCACTTCTGGCTCTGAGGGAGGTTATCAGACCACCCCTCTCTACTGTCTTTCTCTTTTCTGTCCCCTTGATGTGTTTGTGGCATACATGTCTTGTTCCTTCTAGATTGAGGGGTCATTTTGGCAGCCTATGTGCTGTCTATCACAGTGACACAAACTGTGAGCTCTGGAACAGAGGAGTCCAGCATAGCCTTGACCTTCATCAGAGCTATCTACACGGAAGCTCTGGCCTAGGTGTAGAAAGGGATTTACTGCATGCTCACTGAGTCACCCTTCTATACCCACTGAGCTATTGTTTACCATGAGTGGTGTGTGTAGAGGCACTGGGAGGTAATATTCTTCTTGCCAAAGCATGTGAAGTGCATGTATTTCATTCTCTACCATGTCCATGTTCATGGCTGGAGTAGCCAAGGATGGGAGACACATCTGACAGTGCCTAGACATGAGTCCTAATGTCCTTAGCCTCGGGCAACACACTCAAACCTTCACCCTTAAACATGCTGATGACTGGGACTCTGATTCCCTCCTTTAGCTTACCAGAGGGTCACACTGAGGACAAACACATAGCAGAATCATAAACGAAGAGACTGGACTTTCCCAACACACACTCTGGTCTATTTCTTCATCTGTCATGTGAACCTGGACTAATCTTTGCCTTTCATTTTGAACACTGTCTACCCTTTCTGCCCCCTGCTGGTTCTTCCTGGTAATACAGCATTTCATCTTCAAAGCTTTGTTCTCTCTGAACTCAACACCACAGTGTAGTACATCTGCGAACCCTCCAGCTTCTGCTAGGAACTCTTATTCTGGCCTTAGACATGAACCAACCGGGGCAACAGGGTCATGGTGGCTGAAGAATTCTGTTAGTCAGCTTTCTATTGCTGTCACCAAACATTAGAGAAAATAACTTACAGGAGNAAGAACCTATTTTGACCCCTGTTTTTAGTCTCTGGTTGACTGGCTTCATCATTTCTGGGCCTGGGCCAAAGCAAGAGCTTCCTGGCAGGGAGACTGTGGTAGAACAAAGCAGCTCACCTCACAGCAGCCAGGAAAGGGGGGAAGTGGTACAGCTTTAACACTTGAGCTTTGGAGGAACACCAATGGCCTAAATCTGTAACAAATGCCTTTGGACTTTGCTTTCCCAACTTGAGTAACATTTCAGGACATCTCTGAGCCTGGCACATGAACAACCAGTTAAGGCAGGGGAATTACTAGCCCAGCAGAAAAGAACACTTGGAAGTGTTTTCAGCCATCTGAAAAGTTGTCACCTGGAGACTCAGAGTAAATCACAGAAAAGAGTCAGTCTTTGTCATTACTGGGTCCTCCTGCACCTCCCCAGCTAGAACCAGGCCTGAAATACAAAATTATTTAATTTTAGAGGTGAGGAGATATTGGGGAAAGGAGGGTGATGCTTAGTGTTGTCAGTTTGACAGAATCTAGAATGTCCAGGGAAATGGTCACGCCTGTGGGGGGTTATTTTGGTTATGTTAATTGATATGGGAAGATCCCTGTTAATTGGGGACAGGCCTGTCCCCTGGAAAGGAGATCAGGGATTTGACAAACACAGAAATTGAGCTGGGTACCAGTGTACTTGCACTCATCCTTCTCTGCTTCCTGATTGTGGATGTGATGTGATGAGCAGCAGCTTCAAGCTNCCACTGTGTTGACATCTCCACCTCAATGGACAGCATCCTGGAGCTGTGAGNCAGGATGAACTCTTTCTCCTCTAAGTTACTTTTGTCAGGGCATTTCATCACAGCAACAGGAAAAGACACTAGGACAAGAGGGGAGCCACAAGAGCTAGTTCACTGGGAGACATTAAGCCAGCTACTGTGTGTGGTTAAAACATAACACCCCAGGGAAGGCCTCAGAACTGTTGTAAAATATCCCACCTCTCAATTATACCAGGTGGGGGATATTTCTATCTCAGGCACTTCAGTATTAGTAGGCAAATTAGGTTCTTGAAACCCCAAGGCAGATGTGGGTAAGGGCTTCTGGAAGTATATGGNAATATAAGGCATTCCTGGGAATATGAGGTGAAGGACTAAGAGCATGTACTGTAAAGCACCAATGGGAAAGCTGTATAACCCAAAGCAGGAAAGGCCTGTAGAGCTGGTGAGTTTTCCGTCATCAGTCTGAGGCTCAATGGACTTAGGCAGGGGCTCTGGGTACAAAGAAGGATACAGAAGTTCCCTTAGTCAGATTCTGAGATGCAAAGTCCTCATGCAGCCAGTGGCCTGAGAAGGTCTANCTGGTCCACAAAATACAGGCCTTTCCTTCCAAACAGGCTCAAANGGAATCATGGTTCCTAGACGCTGGTTTTTCTGGAGATGGAATCGCCTGAAGCATTGGGCTACTAAACTTACCAATAGTTTGAGTCCATGTTTTATATTTATCTCAATTTTCCATTGTGTTCTTCCAGCTACCCAGGCTCTGAAAAGTAGAATAGGTTGGTGAGATGGGTCATATGCCATATCCAATTGGTCTACAGTTTGAAAAGTGTATAAATTCCCACTCAGACATTACTTTTCACTGTAACTTTTATGTGTTTTCCAAGCAAACCATCATTCTTCAGCTCTGTGTGGAGTGGGTGCTTTTTCTCTAGGGGGTGAGAACTCCGTGAAACAAGGAGAGACATCTACCCTCTCTTGAGAAGACTTGGTCTTCTGCTCACTTGACACTCTAATCCTCACCACCCAGTGAGCAAGGCACTTCATATCCCTGTTTTAGCTGAGCAAGCCCAGNATCATAGAAGCCAAGGGATCCTATAATCTGCCACATCTTAAAATTAAGGATGGGTTAAATTAAGACTTAAACTTGGTTCAAAGTTCTGAAATTTTCTCTAATCTAGTCAAACATGAGCAAGAGAGCCAAGCTACTCCCAAGATATGTTATTCAGTAGAGTCCGGGCAATTCAAAGAGCATTAAAGCAGGCTCATACACTTAGGNAGTCACAATGAGGTTTGTGGTCCATGATCAAAAAGAGCAACCTGACCAGCCTCCCAGCTGCAACACTCAGGAGAGCAGGCCCTGCACCNCACCTGGGCAGCACGACAGAGCCAAACCTGTTGGCGGAGGTNTGGGTGAGCCAACCCNAAGTTGTGAGCATGGGAGANCTGTCCCCATTACTCATCTGTCTTGTGACAGCANGGGTGGTGGAGAGGTGCCCTCCCNCCACCACCACCCATCAACACCTGAGGCAGATAGAGGAGCTGGCCCTGAGGTCCTAAGAGCAGGAGAGCTGTCCCTGCTCCTCATCAGCTGCAGCACTCAGGAGAGTGGCCCCTACACCTCGCCTGGACAACACAGTGGAGCTGGCCCTGAAGGTGTAGGTGTGGGAGAACAGACCCTGAGGATGTGAAAGCAGGAGAACTGGCNNCACCCCTTGCTCATGATGCAAGGGATGAACTAGCCAGGGCAATCAATGCTGGAGAACTCATCCTGGTGGTGAAGACAGGGGAGAGCTGGCAGGCTGACCGACCCTGCAACTACCCAGGCCCAGAACCAGGGTTATATGTTGGCCCATCCCAATATCCACTACATCTGTAGTCTGTTGAAGCATGGGCTGGGGGTGGGGGGTTGGTCCTGCAGACCCACGGCTGCAGGATCTCCATGATACAGGGCAGCAACAGGATGTCCAGGAATAGTCTCATGAGGGCCCAGTATAGCAGAAACCAGGGACCTTGAACCAGACCAATGATTGTGACTAACTCCTGCATGTAAAATGTATGGATNAAGGGGTTCACGGCATGACTCACTGTGTCACACTGCAGCTTCCATGATGAGATTTTCCCTTTCTCCCCTTTGTTTTCTTCTTTTCTCTTATATTTTATTTTGTTTTATGCAGGAGGGGAGGCAAGGAGATGGGTGGGATCAGGAGGCATGATGTGAAAGACACAAAGAATGAATAAAAAGAAAGTTAAAAAAGAGAGAGAGAGAGAGCAAACTGAGGGCTCATCTGGTCCTCAGTGATGAAAGCTGAACCTTGAGAAGGTAGTCTGATGGGACTGAGCAAAATGTCAAATAAGCAAGTCTCTTCGTCAACAACCTGCTGTTAGCACTCTCCCTCANACGAAGCCTGAATGGACACAGGTGACTGTCTGCTGTTGGCACTCTCCCTCACAGGAAACCTGAATGGACACAGGTGACTGTCTGTGAGGGGCTGACAGCTCTTTTTATGTTGCCAAAAGAGAAAGAGCACCTGGAGTGATTTCAACATTTATCAATAGAGAAGCAGATGAGTCCACTGAGTGGTGCCCAAACATAACGCCACAGCTTTGAAAGGACAGCACTTCATATGTCTGACTCATTAACCCGCATGCTTGCCTGTGCCTCAGTAAAGCTTTTGGTCAGTAGCCACAGGATCAAGTTGTTCAGAATGGATGTCTTCGTGATTTGACAAATGTGTGGTCTAGTCCATTCTGGCCTTCGGCCATCTGTCCTGATCACATGTGCAGCCCTATGTGTGTTTATGTCAGTACCAGGAAGGTGGGGAGGGCTATTCCCTAACCATCTTGGTAAGAAAAGCCCAACTGGCTGGTAAAGCAAGGGACAGAGTTCTCTATTATTTCACTTTTTAACAACAAGCTGGCATTGCTTTGTAATAAAACAAAAGAAAAACAAAAACTAGCATTGGAAAGGTGGCTCCGTGGTTAAGAGCACTCATTGCTCTTCCAGAGAAACTGGGTTTGATTCCCAGCACTCACGTGGCCACTCACAACAACCTGTAACTTCTTTCAGGGGGTCCTATGCTCTCTTCTGACCTCCAACGGAGCCAGGCACACGCATGGTACATAAACATGCAGGCATGACACCATATACATAACATAAACAAACTAAAATAACAAACTTTAAAAAAGCTGTAAGAAAATGATTCAAACAGTGAATCATTATGGGATAACAGTCACCTGTGGACTAAACAAGTCACTTGCCTCAAAGGAAACAGGTGCACTGTCTCCTGGGACTGGCAAGGCATGGGAGAGACTGGAGCTGTCTCAGCGTAGGGCTGCTGAGCACATGGCAGTGGATGGGCTGCCTGAGTTTAGAATAGGGACAGAAAGGTCAGTAGCAATAGAAAATGCATTTTCTTTCCAAATGTCTGCATGATAAAACGTGGGATTTTAATAATTTCACAGGGAGGGAATTATAACAGGCTGGGTTTTATCGCTGCCTCAGGCATTGGGATGACCCAACTAAGACCCCACTTCCCTCTGCNATAGCAGGATGATTTTTGACTTCATAATCTCGTCTCTCAATNTGGGAGGAAAAATAAATTCCCCCAGTGGCCTTCTTGCAACCCCAGTCCAGAATACCCATTGAGAATGAAATTTCATCTCCTCTTGCAGCCAGCAAACATTTATCTAATACTATTGTCCTGCCTTCATTTCTTTGCTTATATGTGGGACTGAGATACAAGAATTCCAAGGGATGTTCTGGACAACACACTTCAAAGAGAAGTTACTGAAGCAGCAGAGGCTGGAGGCTTGCTATGACTATTAGAGTCTTGAGATCATGCATTCATGCAGTTACTCCCTCCCTCNCTCNCTCACTCACTCTCACTCATTCACTCATTCATTCATCCTAATGGAAACTTTAGGAACAGACATTGAGTTGTGAAGATGAACAAAGAGTGGTGATGTTTCCTGAGAAAGGGAGACTCATAAACTGTGGCTTTTGAATACAGGACCAGGACTTCAGGGTCAAACGAAAAAGCAGAGACGAACACAGGGGAGGGAGACCCTCCAAGTCAACAGAAATGGCCCACAGTGGTTCAGAACAATCCAGTCAAGGTGGTGTCGTTGCTGAGGACTTCATGGGCTAGTTGGGAGCTTTACCATATGCCCCTGAAGGACATTGTAGTCACTACATTCTATGATCCACTGGTCTTTGCTTGAGGAAATACACTGTCAGCATNGGCCTGTGACACTTCCCACTATCTTCTCTTCACCATGAGTNCCAAGCTTTCTCTCTTTCCTACGTCCAACTAGTGTCTTTCCTTGACTCCCTTAAGGGAAAACATTACCTCTGACTTCAGCTTTGGCAGGTCCCATGATGGTATCCCCAAGGAGCATTCAGGAATAACACAGTGCCTTTGCTGAGGGGCCTGCATACGACAAAAATAGTTCACCCTGGGCACCATCCATTTATCTACTAAGGAAGGGCTCTCTCGCCATCCGCCAAGCTCTGTTCCNGAAGGAAGACTAGAGCAGAGGCCGAGTTCCTTCTCGGGGCTGCTCTTATCTGTCGAGGGAGAGAGAAGAGGCATACAATGTCAGACAGAAGCAAGCCAAGGAGGGGAACTAAGATATAGCTGGATGGTGAAGGGTGGGAGACACTATTTTAGATATGGTGGTCAGATGAACTAATAGAGAAATTGGGGTCTAAATGGCCATGGCAGAGAGCCCAGGCCCATGAACTCCTTGAATAGCAGCCTGAGCAACGGAACAGTAGGTGGCACCAAAGAGGTACCATCTCAGAAGCTTTAAGGAATAGCAATAAAGTCAGAGGTACAGGCAGGTAATGAGACTGTCCTTGTTAGCTTGGCTGCTGTAACTCCACCCCAACATGCATGGATTAAAACAGTGATGGGTTCTCTCACAGTCCAGGGGGTTGGAAATCTAGGATCATGGTACTTTGCTGTGTCCTCATGTGGCCCTTTCTATGTGTATCACACACACACACACACACACACACACACACACACACACACACACACACACACAGAGGGGTGGAGGGTCTGAGGTCTCTCCCTCTTTTTACCTGGACACTTAATTACTCCCTTAAAGACTCCATGTGCAAACACAGTCCCATCAGGAATGAGGGCTTCCATATGGATTCCAAGGAGGACACAATTTAGTCTTAGCACGGAGCGAAGTGTGGGGTTGGGAGGAAAGGAGATGAGTTGAGTCAGCGTATAGACACAAGGATGGCAGCAATCCGGGACTGAGGGAAAGGGACCCCAGGCAGCCACAGGAATAATACAGGGAGACAGATCACAACTGCAGAGGCAACAATATTACACCGTTGAGGACATGAAAGCCAGACTACACAGAGAAGGACTGCCTTCAAGGTGGGAGCTCAGACCGTTCCATCTATGCAGCAGGAGGCCCAAACCACCACAGGATACAGCCCTNGCCTCACAGGCAGAAAGGCAGCAGATGCCTCTTCTGATTGCGTCCATGTTCTCAGTAAAATCAGATTCAACATCCCCAAGCAAAACTGAAGAAAGGGCCCAATCCTGGAGGCTTCGTTAAGGGCAGAAGAANGAGTGTAAGCAGTCACTGTTGAGAGTGAACTGAGCTGGGAAGTAGGANAGCACTGTGGGGCAGGGCTGGGGGCACATGGGGTGTTTCTGGTCGTGGTTCAAAGTGAGACCATTACCAAGGTGATGTCATTTCNCTAGCTGCATTCCTTTCTCAGGTTTAGAGAAGGAGGAAGATAATTGTGCTCAATCAGATTGAAGTTTAACCAATACCAGGGCAGAGAGAACTCAGCTGGGTGTGGAAGGGCAGGGTGGATACANAAAACATGGCAGGCCCTTAGCAATGGACAGGGGGAAAGGTTGCCATTCTCATCTTGCTGATAAGTTATCAGAGGCTTGGAGAGACAAACCAGGTATCTGATAGTACAAGAGCCATATTCCAAGGCTTCAGAATATGAGTACAAGGAAGGGGAGCTCAGACAGCAAAGCATTTGTATTGGGGATATCTGCCTTCCGGTGTCCTCACTCTCGGGGTCATCAACAAGGTGCTCAAATGTCCTAATTGTTCTGGGCTAGGGCTTCTCAGTACATAACATTGAGTATGGAAACTAAGAAGTGCCAGGCATAAAAGGTTAGTGAGTCAACTGCAGGGTATATGCTCACAAACACACAAACACAGAAGAGAAAGAACCATGGTTCATTAAAGGTACTTTGTTTCTCTAAGGCTGTCAAAGGACCCCTCCCCTCCAGCACTGAACAGACACTTCTAAGGATCTTTTGTATTTAGGACAGACATTGCCCAGGGAGTACCACATATTAGGTGGCATGTGTGCACAGCTGCTCACTGCAGCATTGGTTAGAAGCTCGTGGAAACAAATTGAAAGCAGGGAAAGGTACAGTTAAATACATTGTAGCTGGTGCANTCAATGGCTTCCTAAAACAAAGGATCATTCGGATTTTCACCTGGTTCTGGATCCCAATTCTATATTTGGCGCTCTTCTAGGTGCTGAAGAAATAATGCCCGCAAGACCCCTACCCTCCTGAGTTTGCCTTCCGGTGGGAGATGCTTCCCTGTGTACTGATGGAGAAAGGCTTCCATGTTCTTTGTCCCATGAGAACAAATTGTAGGCTCTGAGGGAANGGTCTGTGGNTGTGGTGAATCTCCCTGGAAGGATACAGCCACACAGCTTGGGGAGACAGAGACTTCACTTACCCTTTGGTATCTGTGCTGGCTAGTTTTTATGTCAGTTTAACACAAGCTAGCGTCATGAAAGGAGGGAACCTCAATTGAGAAAATACCTGAATACAAGCTAGCTGTAGGGCATTTTCTTTATTAGAGATTGATGGGAGAGGGTCCAGCCCATTGTGGGTGGTGCCATCCTTGGGCTAGAGGTCCTGAGAAAGCAGGCTGAGCAAGCCATGATGAGCAAGCCAATATGCAGCACCTCTCCATGGCCTCTGCATCAGCTCCTGCCTCCAGGCTCTAGCCCCAATTGAGTTGCTGCCCTAACTTCCTTCAGTGAGGGAGTATATGCTGAAGTGTAAGCCAAGTAAAGCCTTTCCTCCCCAACTTGCTTTCTGTGGTTTTTAATCATGACAATATTAACCCTAATGAGGACAGTGTCTGCGACGGTTACTATCGCCACCTTGACAGGATCTAGAATCACTTGGAAGATAAGCCTCTGGGTCCACCTGTGAGAAATTGTTATCTGGATTAGGTTAGCTCTGGGCAAGCCTCAGAGAGAAGATCTTGGTTAGGTTAATTGAGGTGGGAAGACCTACTTACTGTGGATGGCACCATTCCCTGGGTTTGGGTCACATACTGAAAACAAGTCCAGCCTATTTGAGACAAGGGCTCTCACTGGAACTCATCAAGTAGGATAGGCTGGCCGGCCAANGAATCTCAGGGACACCCTGTCTCCCAGCACTGGGACTGTAAGTATACACCACAACACCTGATATTTTGTTACATGGGTCCTGGGGGTTGAACCCATGTCATCATATTTATAAGCAGGCACTGTCCTGACTGAACTATGTNTCCAGCCCTCTGCTAGACATTTTCCCATGTCTAGAATATCAGTCAGGATTAGGGTAATAGAAACCAGTGACTGTTTCTTCATCTCTGAGTTCACCTGTTCAGACCCTCATCCACTCATTCACCTTGTCAACTTGCTTTTATGCCATAGTTAAGTATCTTATTGTCAGAAATAAGCCATTATGTTCCATTTTCAGTATGAAATGGGTTTAGGAATCATCAGAGAACCACAGGCAAACAGGANGCTCTGGTTCCCTGNCTTCTCTGGCTAGCTGCTGGTACTTGCTTGTCCAGGCTCTCAGTTCATCCTAGAGCTGAAAAATTACAGGCAGTCTGCTGTGTGACTGAGCTCAGGATCCAAAAAAGGAGGGAAGTTCATGCCTTAGGATATATATTACATGACCTCTGTGTCCTGAACCAATCAGATGGGGTGTTTGGGGTCCAGGCTTTGCCAGATAAATGTGAAGATTGTAACTCTCCAGAATACCAGTGTATTGAGGAAGAGGACAGGAATGTTTAATGATCAGGGACTTTAAAAACCACTGTTTTGTGACAGATCAGGACACCAGCCATTCCTGCTAGATTGCCATCTGTTTCTTTCAAATCAAAAAATAAAAACCATTTTGCTTTTCCTAGTCTCTTGAATTTGTTGTTGCAGAGTGAGGGTCTTGTCTCTCACCCCCTTGGGGTGGGCACTGAATAAACACAGGAAGAAGGGAGCCAGGCATGAACCAGTATGTTTGGATGAATGACACAGACCCAGATCCTGGGATTGTTGCCATGGTACNGTNGAGAAACCCTGTTCACATAAGAGCTGTGTCCCTTTCATGGCTAAGAAAGCACATCAAACTCCCCCTGAAAGGAAACAGAAGTGGGTAGAGTGGGGCGTGTTTGTCAGCTTTGATATTTGGTCACCGTTTCTTAAGTTTTAAGTTCATTCCATCTCCGATAACCACACAGAAACAGGATGTTGTACAGAGACAGGATCAGGGATGGCAAAAGAGAAAGGGTAAAGATGAACCAGGGGAGACTGAGTTCAAACCCTCCAGAGTTCAGGACAAGCCCACGGAAAATCTTCCTTGCAGCAGCTCCCCAAAATATTTGTGAAACAAATTAACAAGGTAAGAGAGGTTGTGGGACCAATGTTCCCAACGCCTAGAACTCATTTCTTCCAGTCCCCTCCAGCATTTTTAAATCATTCATTTACATTCAAGTAGTTAATAAGATAATTTTAGATCATGCACATCTATTCCTGAAAGCCGGGGTCTGCTGTATGCAGAGATGGATGGATGAGGTCCGTGAGCTGGTTTGAATTATGGGATGGTTTCAACATGACAGAGCGGTGCGGCAGAATTTCNGTTCTGACTTCTCAGTATCTCAGCCTCATCCTCCAACAATTAGTCCTCATTAATGAGACCTCACTGTCATAGCAAGAATTTGAGATCTGAGGTCCCTAGAGCCTTGTCTNTCCTGGAAATCAAAGTCAGAAGTCTATTAAGCAAATTAATAGAACAGACGCAGTTTCAAAAGAAATATTTAGCCTATCAAACAAGGCAAGAGGATCTTTTTTTTTAAACAGAGTTTTTAGAAGTCTTCCATTCACAGGTAAACTATACAAACTCTAATTAGAAGCCATTCTTTGAACTCACAGACTCTGTCCCTACTGAGCCTGTATTTAAATCTTTGTGAATCACCCGAAAGCACCNAATGTCCCTTAATATAATCAAATAATTAAAATGGAATATCTTAGTTTTTTACTAGTGTGAGGCAGTGATGTGTGAAAGCTCACAGGCTTTGTTGACAGCCAGCACTGTCTTCTGACAGCAGGAACACGGGAGGCATGAGATGATGTTTCTAGAGCAGAACCAGCCATATAATTTGGGTCAACTTTCTTAAGCCCTTGGAGCCTCAGTTTACTTTCCTGCAAAACTGGTCCAATATACCACAGAAGTGTCAAGTCTCTTGTGGGGAGATTTCTCCCCNAGAGCATTCTTCCTGGAGCTGACTTGACTTCTTGACTTGCAAGCTCTTTGATACCCCATCCCTACCCCCACATCCCTATAAAGGATGTTTCATTGTCTCATCTCACAGCAAAGGTCAGAAAGCAGAGGCAGGACTCGCCCTTCCAGGATCTACACTTCCTTCCTTGTATACACGAACCTTTCACAAGAAGCCATGTAGAAAGGCCTAGAACCTCACTGAACACAGTGTCATCTTCCTGTTTGTAACTTTCTAGAGTTAGGCAAATGAAATTGAATTTGTATAGTTTAATTACACTGTTGGGGTTGGGGGCACTGCAGAGAATCAGGGCTCTGGGATGCAAATTTGCACCCCACTAGTGGAAATCCCATTTTGGGAATCACTTTCAGAAATCCCAATGCATCTATGATCGGAGGCCTCAAGTTGCTTTGCAGACCCCCACATCCTCCTGCACAGAGCTCTCCCTGACTGTTGCCCCTGCATCTTCCCAGTTCAATAGGACCAGCTGCCAGGATGCCTTCCCTCCCTAACTCACATCTCCACAGCCATCACTCATGCCTCCTACTCCCTTTACAGATACTTCCCTGCACCCCGGACTCTCCTTAACAGCCAGACATACCACACTCTGCAGACAGACCCCATCACAGTCTGTGGGTCCTGAGTTTAAATCATAGTACACCCAGAGGGGAAACCAATTTCGTTCTGTGATAAGGTCTCCAAGGAAAGGTCAGGCAGATAAATAACTGTGAGGGAGAAAGATGTCCCAATAGCACGTTACCTGTGAGAGAGAGGGCAATGCTCACATATTGTGCTTTTCCTCTGCTGTTAAACAGGGTCACAGGGACCCACCCTTAAAGGAGAAGGCCAAGGAAGNGGGTGAGCCCAAAGCAGAGTAAAGTCTTAGTCTCAGCCAAGTCCAGCAGAGACCTCTGGGGTGTCAGTTACACTGCAGATGCTGCCCTACCTGGGGGAAGGTCAGTCACTGATGTTGGGCCCATGTTCCAAATGGACTTTGAGTTCCATCTTCAAGTTAAGGGACAGTGCCAGGAGCCTGGCAGTGTTTCTCTGAATTCTGTGGCTGTGGGCCAGAAGCAGCAAAGCCTGCAGAAGGGGCTGGATGGCTGACTAGGCATCCGGGACCTAAAAGCACCCAGACAGAGCACAGGTGCACCCACCCTGTGCCCCATGTCAACCTCTGCCATGGCACATTACTTACAACATCTTAACTTTCTCTTTATTTACTGTACTGGCTGGTTTTGTGTGTCAGCTTGATACAAGGTAGAGTCATCAGAGAAGAAGGAGCCTCAGTTGAGGAAATGCTTTCATGAGATCCAGCTGTAAGGCATTTTCTCAATAAGTGATGAATAGGGGAGAGCCCAGCCAATGGTGGGTGGTGCCGTCCCTGGGCTGGTGGTCAGTCCTGGGTTCTATAAGAAAGCAGGCTGAAAGCAGCACCCCTCTATGGCCTCTGCATCAGCTCCTGCCTCCAGGATCCTGCCCTGTTTTGAGTTCCTATCCTGACTTCCTTCAGTGGTATACAGCATTGTAGAAGTGTAAGCCAAATAAACCTTCCCAACTTGCTTACTGTCACAGTGTTTCGTAGCAGCAACGGAAACCCTAACTAAGATAAATTGGTACCAGTGTAGTGGGGTATTGCTGTGACAGAGCTGACCATGTTTTGGGGAGGATTACGGAAGGACTTTGGAACTTTGGGCCATTGAGTGTTGAGAGCTCAGCAGGATGTTCTGTGGGAACTTGGAAGATAAGAATGTTCAGAGCAGTGCAGAAGATGGAGGCCTGGCTGGTGAAGTTTCAGAGGGAAGCTTAAAGACTCTATCAGGGCCATTTGTTATTTGGAATTAAGATCCTGTGGTTCTGGTTAGCTGGGGCTGAAGAATCAGCTGTGATTAACAAGATACCAGAACTGCTAAAGCGAAACCTTTATGTTAATGGGACAATTGATGCTGGTCAGTTGGAGCTAAGAAATTAGCAGTGATTAAGAAGAGACCAGAATCACTGGTGAAATCTTCTGGAAAGTATTTTCTGAGAGGTGGCCATGGTTGTACCTCGTGGCAACAGGACTAGGTAATGTGTAAGCATCACCCACGTGGTATTGGTTTTGAAGGCATGCAGGGGTCATGGAGAACAGCTGAGGCTTGGCACTGTGAGAGGCCAGGAGAGGCCATTGGTAAAGGTGCAGCCTTGGTAGCAGTTGAAGGCCCAGGACTGAAGGGATCATGCAAAGAAGTTAAGGTATGGCACCATGAAGAGAGCCTATGAGACACTATTGGTGAAAGTGCATCCCAGTTGCAGCAGAAGACCCCGGCATTTTGGAGATGCCAGTACCATGGGAAGACCACCAAGAACAGCAGCAGCAGTGGAACCAGCCAGAGCCTAGAAGACAAGGTATGTGTACTGCAGAGGGAAGAGCTGGAGAAGTGACCCAGGCCCTTTGGAGGACTCCAGAAGATGGTGAGTGAATCCAAGATAATTGGTCATTGGGTTATTTATACTGTTAGAGTTTGATTTTGCTTGGTTCAGATTTTGACAATGCCTTGGTTCTTCCTTCTTGAAGAAGGTATTTAATTTTGATTTTTAAAGGAGTCCAAAGATGAAAGACNTGAACTGTTAAAAGAGATTGGGTATTTTAAAGTTACTGAAATTTGAATTTGAAGACTGAGGGACTTTTAAAATATGATTTTAATGTGAGATCTTGGGAATGAATAAGAAAGGAAGGGTTGTGGTTTAATGGCGATGTGTTTGTGGGTCAAGTTGACAAAGGGGTCAGTTGTACTGGTTGGTTTTGTGTGTCAACTTGACACAAGGCATAGTCATCAGAGAGGAAGGAGCCTCAGTTGAGGAAATGCCTCCCTGAGATCCAGCTGTAAGGCATTTTCTCAATTAGTGATCAATAGGAAGCGCCCGTGGTGGGTAGTGTCATCTCTGGGCTGGTGGTCCTGGGTTTTATGAGAAAGCAGGCTGAGCAAGTCATGGGAAGCAAGCCAGCAAGCAGCACCCCTCCATGGCCTCTGCATCAGCTCCTGCCTCCAGGTTCCTGCTCTGTTTTGAGTTCCTGTCCTGACTTCCTTCAGTGGTATACAGCAATGTGGAAGTGTAAGCCAAATAAACCCTTTCCTCCCCAGCTTGCTTCTTGATGAAGTTGTTTCATAGCATCAATAGAAACCTTAACTAAGACATTTACCTTCTCTCTAACTAGCCTGTAGGCCCACAGTGGGCAAAGACTGCCAACAAAAAGATGCCTAAGTAGATGCCAGCCTAGGAGTGAACATGACTTTCTTTCATTTTAGTTCTTTGACTGTGAAATACATTAAGTTGACATGGCACAAATTAACAGGAGGAAAACAAACTTCTCAATGATATGTGCAAGCATGGTGGTCCCACAAAATGTGGGATGTGAAGAAAGGTCCTGAGGGTGTATGCAGTATGTGGTAGGTCATGTGTGTAGGGTTCTNAGCTGTGGAAAGGAATGAGGGAGGGCCTGGGCTTCTGGAGTGAAGGTAGTGTCAATACAAGTTATGACAGGTGTAGGGAGGAAATATCTGGTGTGTGACGGCTGTTTGTTGTGCAGATAGAAGGTTCCAAGTCTTCCAATTGCCCTTTGGGGAAAAGATCTAGCTGTGCCTAGCATTAACCTCCAGTCTTTGGTTGATAAGAGTCCTGGGGAATAGATTCCTAACAACTGAGACCCCCAAAAGACAGAAGGAGCTCTAAGAGAGCCTTTACCTGCATCCGGAGGCTCCCCAAATGCCCTCAGCTCAAAGTCACCAGCACACCACATTTGGGAATGGCATTTTTCCAAACTCCTTCATGCTCCATAAATATTTGCTAATGACCAGGCAAATAGGGACCGGGGTTGGCAGATCTACAGAATCCTGATGCGTGCTTTATCNTGAAGAAGGAAGCCTCGAATGGAGAAAGCCTAAGCTGAAAGTCCCTAGACATCCAGCATTTTAAAACCAANCAAACAAATTGGGCTGCAGATGTAGCANATCTTAGTGAGTGCTTCCCCAGCACCCATGAAACTCTGGGTTTCATCTCCAGCACCCCACAAAACCAGTGTGTTAATGCTTGCCTATCATCTTAGCACTCTGGAGGGGGNGGCAGGATAGTCAGGAGTTCAAGGTCATCCTCTAGACATAGTGAGCCTGAGGGCATCTTGCACTACGTGAGNACAAACAATAAACACANAAACCCCNANNNNANCNNTTNNNGNCNNTT
>LZPO01117100.1:181563-198395 GCA_001675575.1 Neotoma lepida
AGAAACAGGGCAAAAATAATGGAGAGTGAACCTAAAGTATATCACATACCGGTATGAAAGTGTCATAATGAAACCAATTAGTGTATAGAATTAATGTGATAATGGAAAGATTTGAGATGATAATAAATGCAACTATATGTAAAACAAAGAAATATTTCTTAGTTTTTTTTCCCAACCTGTGTCCACATCCTGTCTTCTAGTTCTGACATGACACTGCTGGACCATGGAGACTTTGATGACTTCTAGGAAGAGAGATGGTGTGTCTCTCCTTCCAGGACTGCATTTTAGTTCTTCCAGGTCTGATGGAGGCTCAGAGCCAGGAAGCCATGCCAAGAGCTCCACAGCCCCCTGCTCATCTCTCTTAACACAGGGGCCCTTAAGAAAGGATGGGCTGCTCTGAATTCTGTTCAAAAGGAAACAAATCCAGCTTCACTTCTGCTTATGCAAATTCTCTGTCTGCACTTGACCCTTGTGCCTCAGCCAGAAGTCGGGGTGTGCTGAGCCCCCATGTTCCTGATGAGCTCAGGCATGGGAGAAGGGAAAGAGATTCGGCAGCAGTCCAGTGCCCACCAGTGCCCTGCCCTCCCCAGGCAAGTCCCTGCTTCAGCCTTACAGGAGACTGTAGGACATGAATTAATATCCATTTTGTAGGTAAGAAAGAAAAACAAGGCTCAAAGGGGATTGGAGTATAATAGAATAACACAGCTGCATTTTCCTGCACCTGAGGTCAGTCCCAACTCTTTAACTTTATTATTTCTTTTTGTATTGAAAATAGATTCTTTTCTCATACAATATATCCTGTTACAGCTTCCCCTCCCTCTACCCCTCCCAGTTCCTCCCCCCCTCCCCCTCCCTCCGGATCGACTCCATTTCTGTCTCTCATTAGAAAAGAACAGGCTTCTAAGCAATACCAACCAAACATAACAAAATAAACTATAATAAGATAAAACAAAACCCATCACATTGAGGCTGGACAAGGCAATGCAACACAAGGAAGAATGCCAAAAGCAGGCAGAAGAATCAGAGACCCACTTGTTCTCACACTTAGTCTCATAAAAAACATTACACTAATAGCTATAATATATATGCATTGGACCNGGTACAGACCCGTGTAGCCCCTGTGCTTGCTGCTTCAGTTTCTGTGAGTTCATATGAGCCTTGCTTAGTTGATTCAGAGGGCCTTGTTCTCCTGGTGTCCCCCATCTCCTCTGGCTCGTACACTCTTTATACCTCCTCTTCTACAAGGTTCCCTGAGCTCTGAGGGGAAGGATTTGATGGAGACATCCCATTTACAGTTGTGTGTTCCAAGGACTCGCTCTCTGTGTAATGTCTGGCTGCGAGCCTCTGCATCTGTTTTCGTCTGCTGCAGGATGAAGTTTCTCTTTAATGTCTGGATAAGGCACTGATCTATGAGTACAGTAGAGTATCGTTATGAATTTTATTGATTTTTTTTCTTTTAGGCCCAGTAGTGTTTGGTTTTACCTTAGGTCCCTGGGCTATCTAGTCTCCAGTCCTTGGTCACCCAANCAGTGTCAGGTATGGGTTCTGTCCCAGGGAGTGGGTCTTAAGTCAAATCAGAAATTGGTTGGCTACTCTCTCAAGTTCTGTGCTACCATTGCTCTAGTATATCTTTCAGGGTGGACATTATTGGAGAGCAAAGNATTTGTGGATGGATTGGTGTTTATGTTTCTTCATTGGTAGCCTGCAGAGTACCTCCCCANACCAAAGACCCTAGAATGTAGGGGTGAAGACTCCATGTAGGCACCAGCTTGACTTCTCCATGGTCAGTGAGTTGTGTGGGTGTTGTCCTCGGCAATAAGGTCCCAATGTCATTTTGCAGAGAGCAACCCACTGTTTTAGCAGCAACCTGGGTTGTNTGAGGATTTCCATGGGACCCCCTCGGCCAACAACTCAACTGATGCAACCCAGTCCCACTACTGGAAGCCTGTTTGGTGACAAGAGATGGCCAGTTGGGACTCCATATCCCCCATTATTAGGAGACCTCATTGGAATTGCCTTTATACATTTTAGGAAGTTTCTACTGCACTAGGTTTCCATCTCATCCCTCAAGTGCTCCTCAGTTCCAGCTGCCTCTCCCCAGAATTCCTCCTGCAACCCTAACGTTCCTCCCCGTCCCTGACCTGATCCTCTTGTTGTGTCCCCACCTGTCCCCAGTCCATCTTTTTATCTTTAAAATAATTGCATTTAGTGTGTGTGTGTGTGTGTGTGTGTGTGTGTGTGTGTGTGTGTGTGTGTAGTTGTTTCTTTCCTTCCATCATGTGGATCCCAGGGTTCGAACTCAGGTCATCAGGCCAGCCCTTTCACTACTTTTAAAAAATTCTTTCTTTTTAGAGTTTTCATACAAGAATATGCTGCACATTGAGCATATTCTCTCTCATGACCCTACTGTCCCCCTGTTCCTCCCCAATCTTGTCACTCTCCCTTTCCCATTAGACAGTTTGGCTTCTGTTTTCATGTCATTTATACATACACGGATTTATGTATAACTTAGGAACCACAAATGAGAGAAAACACATGAAATTTATCTTTCTGGCCTGACTTAATTCACCTAATACGATTATCTGCCATGGTATCTATGTTTTACAGACCACATAGCTTTGTTCTTCCTCTGCTTTTGGACACTGAAGTTGGTTCCATAATGTAGCCATTGTGAGTAGTGCCTCAGTAAGCGCAGATGCCCAAGTGTTTCTGTGGCACGTTGGTTTACAGTCCTTTGGATAAAAATAGGAGGGGTCTAGCTGGCTCATATGGTAGATCTATTTTTAGTGTTTTGAAAAACTTCCATACTGTCTCTTGTAGTTGCCAGACTGGTATTTCTTCTGATTTGTTTTCTTAATGACTGTCTTTCTGACTGGGATAAGATCCTTTTAGTGTTTGTTTATTTGTTATCTATTTATTATTATTTATGTGTACAAGTGTTTATGTATGTGTGTGGAGGCCAGATGCTGTTCCTCAGGGGCCATCTACCTAACTTTTCAGAAAGTTATTTTAAATTATGTGTATGTGTTTGTGTTGGGGGCGGTATGTGTCCTGTGAGTGTGGGTGCCCACGGAGGACAGAAGAGGGCATCAGATCCACTGGAGCTGGAGTTATGGGTGGTTGTGAGCCACCTGATGTGGGTACTAGAAACTGAATTCAGATCTTCTTGAAGAGCAGTGCAAGCCTTTTAATTGCCAAGGCATTTTTCTAGCCCCAATCCATTTTGGTTTTGAAACAGGGTCTGTCACTGGGACCTGGGGCTCATCCATTAGGCTAGCCTGCTTACCAGTGAGCCTTAGGGATTCTCCCATCTTTACTTCCCCAGGAACTGATTACAAGTGAGCCATCATCACAGTTTTTTTTTTTTCACCTGGATGCTAAAGTACAAACACAGGACCCCATGCTTACCAACTGAACCATTTCCCTGGACTCCTTTAAATCCTAATTTNCTCATCTGTAAAGGGGTATAATTTTGCCTTCTAAATATTGTTAAAGAAACATATGAAATTATATCCACAGATTTCTCTGTGGATAGCAGAATACATCTGGAATTCCACTACATGTAGAAATTTCATTTTTAAGTAGTGATGGGGGTTCCGGATAGTAAGTGGGGGAGCTGAATCCTAACCTTTCCTGGCCAGTTCCGGATTCTATGTACCTCCTTCCATATCACAAGCTCCAAAATTAAGCAAATTGCTCCCAACTGAAACACTGGGAAGGTGGCCAAAGCAATCTGTGGCTTTCTTAAACTTTGAAGCTAATGAAAGAACAAAACAAATACCCGAGACAGGAGCTCACAGGCAAGCCTGCAGCAGGGTGGCAAGGCGCAGGCGTAATTGGCCTGACTTTTCTTCTGTATGGCTGGAGTCAAAATACCCATTTCAGGAGACTGAAGATTCTGGAATCCCATGGAGACAACATTCCCTCGACTGGAGGAAAACACGTGCAAGCTCCTTACATTTTTTCCGGTGCTATACATTATTTTATGTGATAATTTCAAAACCCATATGATGGAAAATTCATGAAGAGGTGAGGATGCAGGAGAGGGGCCAGGGTGGGGAGAGGTGGGGCTATTCTAAACACATTTTTAGGAGGTCACCACTGGCTAGGTGGCGCTGCGGCCGAGCGCAGGATTTAGAAAGTCAAATCTCTGCTGACCCACAGCAGGGAAAAAGGCTAGAAAATGTTCCATCCCATCCAATTCTCTGNCTTCCTGCTCTCTACTAATAGTGAGGGTCCCATTCACTAAATAAAACTTAACGTCTGAAGTCTTTTGTGGTCTAAGACCATTCATTACTCTACCCTTGCTGAGCCCGCTGGGACTAAAGGTATTGTTTCCTTTTTTCCACCCCAGAAATGCAGTCAAGACAAAGAGGGCAAACACTTGTCCTAGCCAAGGACATCTGGCTAGGAACAGGCAGAGTTGGAATTTAGTTCCTACTTTTAGAGTTTTGGTGTTGGTAGTGTTGATAGTGAAACCTAGGTCTTCACNCACACTGAGCCAGTGCCTTACCACCGAGCCACACCACAAGCCTCCTGTTCCCAGCCTCTTGATAACCAGCATCTGTCTGCTTCCAGCATTATCAGTCAGGTGTGTTCCAGCTCCCAGCACTTGGTCTTTGGTTCTCTAGATCACATTTCCTAGTCACTGGCATCACTGGAGACATTCATGGGAGAATTTATGAAGTCCCATGTTGTCACTCCATGGATGGCATTTCCTCTCGCTGCCAAGGGGGCAGCTTCCCTGAGGCAGGAGGAAAGTTTACCAGCCATCAGCATCACACCTTGACTTAGCCACAGAGCTGACAGATGACTGGCTCCAGCTCTCTCCAAATGTGTCACCAGGAAAGCAAGTACCAGAAACTTTCAAGTTGTGGTTGACAGCATGAGCTCTGGATNTGGGCTTCTGGGATCAACTCTACCACAAATGCATGATTGCATACCAGACATAGAGCCTTTCTGAACCTGTTTACTCTACTGTAAGCTAGAGGGAAGGATAGGAACTACAAAAGGGGCAGCCAGGACTGTGACATCTCACCATGATATGACTACCACTCAATGTGCAGACTGTGACAAATGTGTCTTACAGGGACTTGAAGTGGACCCCAGAGCACTGGGCTTTGCTTGTGCAATCTAGCCAGCATTTCCAGACAGATTCCAGCAGGATCGCATAGGCCTTCCCTCTCTCTTGCCNTGCATGACACCCTGAGAGCAGCCTCTGTCTCCCTTCACATCCCTACAATCTGATCCTGTTGTCTTAAGACCTAAATACTAGATCCGGTATCCCATATTCCAGTTTCTGCTGGGAGCCAATTGGACCTAGGGTAACAGGATTGTTGGCAGCCTCCCCATTTCACAGATGGGCAAGCAGACGAGGCCCTTCTATTATGGTACAAGTTAATCAGTCTTGCGCATGCACAACACATATGCACACGTGTGTGTGCNCACTGTTCTGGGATTCCTGCCACACCCTGCCGGGATGNTGTGTCCCCGTGTGCCTCACAATACCACCATCCCCAGAACAGTCTGTGCGGGAGNGAGGAGGCTATCTCCTCTGCCNCACTCTTTTGCTAACACCCCTTTCATTTCTCTAATGACCAGCATGAAGAAGCCGAACCCAGTGAACAGGTCCAAATAGGGACATGACTATAACTCAAGCATGTGCTTTATACCCACATCTTACCCTCTGCAGAGACTGGGGCTCCTGGAATCCTGGCTTCATCTTGTACCAGTTTTGGGCTCTAGAGAAAAGGGAAAACTGGATGCCTCGCCCNCCCCCAATACTGCTATGAGATCTGAGCTGGAAGACCCCTGAGGCTACAATACCATTCTGCCCACCACCCCAGATCTATACACAGAATACACCTTCTGGAAAGTTATGAGGCCTGCTTCCAGGGAACTGTCAGGGTGGGACTTCCACATGCAGCCTGGTAATAAATGCTTTCCTTTCCATTCTCGGTACTTAAAAAACTTTTTTTCTAATTTCAAAATAATTATAGACTCACAAGAAGTTGCAAAAATTAACAAAGTAGTTCCATATACTTATCACTCAGCTTTTCTCAGCATTTTATATAACGTATTACATTATCAAAAGCAAGAAACTGACATCAGCACAAAGCACTTAACTAAACCAATACAATTAACTAGATTATAGACTTTACTCAAATGTCACCCACTCTGTGTGCACTTGTGTGTGTGTGTGTGTGTGTGTGTGTGCGCGCGCGCGCGTGTGCTTGTGCATGCTCAAAGTTCTATACAAAAAAATTTTACACCTAGAGTTTTACATTTTTTTATTTTGAGACACTTTCAGATTTATCTATAGCTGTAAAAAAAGACAGATCCTGTACATCACATTTCCTCTTATTAATGTCTTCACCAAAATCATACCATGACCAAGACTCCAGCATCCCCGCAGGAAGCACACAGATCACCAACACTGCAAGGACCCTGGTGTCTTTTCAATAGCGACACCCACAACCCTGCTCTCTACCAGTTAGACATGCAGACCAATTCCTACCACTTAATTCTCTATTTCAAAACTGTTTAAACTGTACTGGTTACCTTATCTATTTTAGAATAATCTATCTTTATCTACAAAAATCTTTCTTGGATTTTACTAGGAATTGCATTAAGCCTGAAAATCAATTAGAGTGAAGAGCTGATATGTTGACTCCATCAATCTGTGAACATGGCTGAGGATCTCCATTTATTAAGATATTTGCTTCATTTCATAAAAATATGTAGTTTAAGACGTGCAAATTCTGTGCATATTTCAACCATAAACATTTCAGTTCTTAGCAACCATAAACGGTATTTTGCTTTCATTTCACTGGGCTGTGCTATTAGTGTGAGTTGTATTAACTGATTATCTTGCTGTCTTGATTGGGCCATGAGGCACCTAAGAGGCTCAGAAAGCACATCTCTGGGTAGGGCTGAGAGGATGTTTCCAGAAAAGATGAAATAAGGGAAGAAGACCAGCCCCGAAGGAAAGAACCTAGAACTGCCTTCCTTTTGGTTTCCTAGACTCTCTGAGGTGTGTGAGTTTTGCCACGTGTCCCCATGCTGTCGTGATGTGCTACATAACTATAGGTCTGGGACAGAGGCAAGTGACCATCCTAGTTTTGCTTCTTGTTGCTGTGATTAAAAAAAAAATACCCTGATGAAAGTGGCTTAAAGGAGAAAGGGCTTATTTGGCTTATAGTTCTAGCCTAAAGTCACCAGTGTGAGGTGAAAGTGGGAGGCACTTGAGGCATCACTGTCCAGAGTAAAGAGCAATGAACTAAGGCGTGCATCTCTGTGCTCGGCTCCTCCTTTTGATTCAGTCCAGGGCCCAGCCCATAATACAATGATGCTTATGTTCAAGGTGGGTTTCCCCACCTTAATTAACCCAATTAAGAAAATCCATCATGGGCATGCTCACGGGCCAATCTAATCTAGATAATTCCTCATCAACACCGCCTTCCCAGGTGGATCTACATTGCGTCAAGCCCATCACAGTGACCATGAGCTGAAAGCTCTAACCCATGAGCCCAAATTAACCATCCCTCCTTGAAGCTGTTCTCTCGGGGATTTGGTTACAACACCAGCAAGCTTGGCTAGTANACTCGTGTATAGAAACAAAATTAATTTTTGTGTGCTGAAGTACTGCTGAGCTCACTTCCCAATCCCCTAACTGTATAGGTGACAATCACACCATTACAAATAGGGATAAATTCAGTTCTTCTCCTATGATTTCCCTTTCTGTCTGTTATTTCCCTTTCTTGCCTGTTGCACTGGCAAGAGCTTACAGCTCTGTTTTTGCACAAAAGTGGAGAAAGGGTCTATCTCTGCTTCCAGGCTTTAGAAAGCATCAGCCATTCACCATTAAGTATGTAAGCTGTGGAGGTTTTGTGGAATGCTTTTTATCAAGCGGAGGAAATGCCTCTTCATTTCTACTTTTCTGAGATTTTTTTTTTGTATCATGAATAGGTTCTCAGATTTTTTTTGACAGTACAGCTTCATAGTGTCTAAAGATGAAATTCTTTTGAACACATCTCCTGAAAGTGCACACATGCCTTGAATAGTTTACACAGACCATGAGTCTGCAAATGGATCAATATTGCATTTATAGGGAAAACTGAGCATCTGGTTTTACATAGGTCTGCCAAGGCCCAAGCATTTCAACCTCTGTGTTCAGCTCCCATCATATTCCACACAAGCAGGATCCATGGGGTTGAGCTCTGCAGATGGCCCCGTGTGAGCGATACTCACTTGGGCTCTGTTAGTTAGCCTGTCTTTGGAAACCAGTTTCCTGTTTTGGAAAAGGGGCTTGTAGAAGACTTTTGCAGATGGGCAGCTCAGGCTGTCTCCTGGTGTCTCCTGACTCACTGATTTAATAGATAGTTACTGAGTATTTCCCAGATATGTAGGTGATGGCTTCTACAGTGAAAAGCTGGCAAAGGCTTCATCTCTTAAAAGCCCAGGTGGGGTATCGCATTGTGGTGGTTCTGGCCAGGACTATGATGTGGAAAGGACCTCAGCTTATTAGGTCTTATTTTAGTACTTTCTCTGCTCAGAAACTCAGTGGACCTCTTGTTGTCACAGACTTGGGAGAGCTGGAAAGCAAGTCATAGTCTCTTTGGCTAAAGGTGGNCACCACTAGATGGAGTCTCTCTCTTGGGCATTTCTTGATGAGATTCATCCTGATAANACCCTGCTTTCAGCTCATATGCATAAACGAAAGAATGAATATTACCAAATGCAATGCCTTGTGGTTCATAATGGTGAGTGTCCTCACTAGCTACTACAGAATGTGGTAGTGGTGGTGCCATCTCACTGTGCCCTCCCCTGCTGCATGGAATCTAGGCTCCCACACCCTGGGAGGCAGGGCATGAACAATAGAGGTCAAATCCCAAGAGGTCTTTCCATGAAGCTAACTGTGGCCATCCACAGGGCACCTTGATGAAACAGGACGCCATGCAGCCCTGGAGCTCAGCAGCCAGCCATGCACCATGCTCTAATTGGGCGTTTTCAGACCATTAAGTAGATCGATCAATGACAATTATCTTTGGCTTTAATTCGACCCCTCCCCTGCTTTTTTCTGGGCATTGCAATTATGGAGAAAGTTACACATTTATACACAGAATCACAAATACACACATGCACACATGGCATACAGACACGCAGTGGGAAATACAGACATGCAGTGGGGCAGAGGCTGTCAGAATGGGTACCCCAAGACTCCTGCCCCTTCTGATCTGCCCCTCATCTTCAGGAGACAGGTAACTTTACACTGAAAATCATGGGGGAAGGAAGAGAAGTTGGAGCTCTTCAGAATTCCCAGGGGAGTCCCCTGCCTAACTTTTTGGACAAGTAGAGGGGGGCATAATGTTGTTTGTGAGATAAGCTTCAATGTCCAGCTTTTTTGTTTTGCTTTACTTATGTATTTTGAAAAAAAATGTTTCACTATATAGCCCAGGCTAGCCTATAACTCTCTATTTTTGACCCATGTTCCTGAGTGCTGGGATTGCATGCATGCACTATCATAACTAGCCTCTNTCATGTTTATTATTATGATCATTATTATTTTGATACAGGATCCCNTGTAGCCCAGGTTGGTTTTGGACTTGGAGATAATAACCTTGAACTTTTGATTACCCTGCCTCCACCTCCTGGGTATTAAGATTACATGCATAAGCCACCATACCTGGTTTTATTTGGTAGGAGGGATCAAACACAGGGCTTGGTTCTAGTCTACCAACTGAGGCAAAGCTGCCNNNGGTCCCTTCCAGTGTCTGAGTCTGAATAAGAGCGGCCTTATTGTGGCTTGAATGTGAAATGTGCCTCACAGGATCTGGTGTCTAAATACTTGCTCCTCAGCTGGCAGTGCTGTTTGNGAAGGTTGTGGAACCTTCCAGAGAGGAAATCTTGCCAGAGGAGGTGAGTCAATGTATTCTTTCCTTCTTCAACTATAAGCCAAAATAAACTCTGCTGCTGTTAAGTTGCTTTCTGTCAGGTGTTTGATCACAGAGATGAGAAAAGCAACTAATACAAGCCCCTGGGGTCCATGACCTTCTGATTTTCACAAGTATAGAGGAAATGACCACCCACAGAACATTTATTTAATAACAAGCAGCTGGCTGGCCCCTTGACATACACCAGGCCTTTGACTCCTCACAACATCTGTCGGGACAGGGCTTGTTTCTCCAATTCATAGNCCAGGAAACAGAGGCTGTGACGTATCACGGTCATTGCACGAAGGCATTTCTCATGATGCCTTTTCACTTCTTTGCATGCCAATCAAAATAGCCATGGTATCTGGCCAAAACAATGGCACTGGACTATGACAGAGTTCCCTGCCAGGAATGATGCCCTTCNTCCACACAGGTCACACCTCTGTTACCTTCCAAGACTCAGAATACATCTATAGGGACCCTTTCCTTAGTCAAGACTTCTCTAGGCCAGGCCTACCCTCTGCTCCATTGGCTACCAGCTGCCCCTAGCCAGCTGCTGTGGCTTTGTTCTCCTCTTTCCCCCTCCCCATGCAACAAGTTGCAGAGTGTACACACTCCAAGGGCAAAGAATGCATAGCTTTTTTCTCTTAGCCTTTTGCCTGTGCATCCAGAAGTTATTATTGCAGGGGCTGCCCCTCACCAATGGCCCTATCCCATTCAGCAAGGAATCTGTTTTTTCTGTAGAACCTGTTTGTGCAAGCACTGTGCTTTTGTTATTTCTGTTTCTGGAATCCACCATTCAAAGACGGTCAAGGTCTATAAAAACCTGCTTCATGTAAAACACAGAGGGCTAACTCCTAACCCCTCCTTCTNGCACCCATGCTGCCTCTGCTTCTGCTGTCCTCAGGCTCACTGCGATGGTGAGGCCAGACACCACAGCTCACTCTCTCCTCTCATACCACCTGGGTGTAGAAGGAAGGCTGAGGCCATAGCTGCTCTCTCCTCTCCCCTTCGCCTTCCTTCCCCCTTCCACCTGCATTGTCACACTAGCATCTCTCGATCCAGCCATCAAGTAGCATTTCCTCATTTCCTGGCATAAGGTCATTTCTCAGGACAATGGAATCTTTTCCTCAGCCAAGGCTTGTTGCCCATAATCTGTAATGCACACACCTCTTATCTTCTCTCTGTTTCTGATCCATATCAGGTGTGAGAGAGCCCTGTGCTTGTCACTGCTGATATTGTTCGTGCTGCTGGGGGATGTTAGTTCATGCACAGAAGAACTGAATCAGAAGATGCCTTTCCTTAGAAGCTTGAGTCCAAGCTTTTGGTGTGTTGGGTTCTGAAAACAAAGCACTACAGCACCTACTGACAAATGTGAGGGGATCCTTGCTTGGGTACATGGTGGGGTGTGCCCACACAGTGCAGGCTCTGGCCTCAGGCAAAACCAGATTTGAATTCCTGCCCAATCACTCATTAGAAATTCCACACTGGTAAGTCTGCTAAACCTATTTAAGCCTTAGTTTTCCCATATGTAAATTGGAAATAATACCAACAACCTTATAGATGGGCTCTGAGAATTTTAATTACCTGGTAAAGAAGGCTGGCATGTGCTATACATGCCATGAACTCACCTGGTTATTTGAGTGAGGCTGGTCTCTCTGTACAATTCCTGAGCTGCATTCTGACAGCTGATCCAAGGTCCAACAGAGAATGGTCACAGACAAGATGGCCAGAAAACAGCACTTGGGAATTGAATTTACCAGAACACATCAGGAATTGATCCTTTGTTTGTGAAGGTCAAGGGTCAGGTGTCAAATATCTGGGTAAGGGACATAAATTATATTAAGACACAAAGACAGTGTAAGTTCTTAGCTCCATCTCCCCACTATCAAGGAGAAGACTTGGGACTCAAAAAGAGCTGGTCAGGAACACCAGAAAGGAGTCTGTTTCCAGTTTGCTGGGTGTGGAGGCTGGTTCCTCCTGCTGTAGTAACCTGAGGCTATGGATGTGTTGGTGGGGGGTGGGAGTGAGGTGGGGCTGGTTCTGGAGATCAAACCCAGGGCTTTATGCATGCATGGCAAGTGCTCTAACACCTGAGCTAGGTCCCCAGTCCCCCACTGTGTTTGGGTGTGGTTTTCTGAGATAGATAAAACATCTTGGGTCAAGGACTGATCCTTTAGAGCAGTGGTCCTCAACCTTCCTGATGCTGCGACCCTTTAACACAGTTCCTNATGTTGTGGTGACCCCCCAACCATAAAATTATTTTCCTTGCTACTTCATAACTGTAATTTTGCTGCTGTTATGAATTGTAATGCAAATATCTGACATGCAGAATATCCAATATGCGACCCCTGTGAAAGAGTCACTCAACCCCTGAAGGAGTTGTGACCCATAGGTTGAGAACCACTGCTGTAGCTGGTTCTGTCTTTTATGGTTGGTTTTTTTGGCACAGGGTCTTGCTGTCCAGGCTGGCCTTCAATTCCTGATTCTGTCTCCGCTTCCCCAGTGTTGGGATTACAGGTGTATCTCATCACCCTCATCTACAGCACTCTAAATCTGAACTAGAGCCGAGATTTTGAACAGAAGGAATGAGGAAAGCAGTGATGTGCTGCTTCCAGCATGCCCTCTTGTCCCTTCTGGTAANGTGGAGGATAAGAAAGAGCACTGATTTAGGAGCTCAGGGCTTGAGTTCCAGATCTGCCACTGGTTCATGGTATAAAATTAGATGCAGCCACTTCAGCTCCCAGACTTTCCATGGCCTCCTCAGTCATATGAGAACATTTCCTCTGCCTCTGAGTAATTAGGAGACAGTGACAGTAGATGTCTGTAACATCAGTGATAGATTATATCAGTGTTTCACATGCTAACTTTAAAAATAAGACTAAATAATAACAATGAAGAACCTAATTGACTGATTTGAATCACTTTATCCACCATCCCTATTTATCTATTTCTTTCTCTTCCTCTCCTTCCTATTTTCTCTGCTGCCCTTTCTCCTACCTACCTGCTTTCCCACAGGTCCATGTAAAAAATGTTTCACACATTCAATTAATTCAGTAACCACTTAAGTACCCAGAATTCNCAGAGGAAGCTAAGGGTGTTAGTTTACAAATGTTGACAATACCAGATGACAGGCGAGAAGTGCCTGTTTATTAAAATCGTTCAAATCTCCAAGCATTTACTTAGTTAATGGGTTTGAAATAAAACTTCTGATTTCTTCGGCATATCATAGTCAACATNCCTCCCCGATTTTGAACCTAGTAGAGAACACTGAGATAGTCTGCATGGTGGAACTCATCCCAAGGATTCATTTATGTCTTCAAACCCTATCCTGCATCTGTGAGTTCTCCTCTCCAAAGTTTAAAAGTTTTAAGAAACATTTAATGGCTGGATCGTGGGAAATAACCTCAAGAAACTGGAAAGGAAATGCTAATAGGCATGAGATCAAACGGATGCTGATGCAGGGGTGAGCATCTAGGCCAGTGAGGATTGACAGAAAGCCCTACTACCAGGGAACAGTGAGAGAGAATGAAAGGAAGAAAGATGATGTAGGGCNGATCAAGTTCAAATAGTTCAGTAAGCCGTGATAATCGATGAGAGAACATGATGTTGGAAGAATGCGTCGCTACAGTGAGAGAGNGGAGAAATTCATTGGACACACAACTTAACTCACAACACCCAAGGTGAGTATGGTTGTATTAGAAAGCCTTGATGGAGCTAGCCAGCTGCAATACCTAGACTATATGGATATTTACTGAAGCAAAAGATGCCCATGAGGGTACCTTGGTAATGGGGTACCCGTCAGCGGGAGGATTATACATGATTCTCAACATGGAAAATCAGGATGTTAATGGTAATTGTAAAGAAATGTACAATTACATGAATAAAATAGGATGCACTGTAGTTGACAAGCATGTCTTTATGCTAGCTGATGTCACAGGGGGTACAAGATGTGTTTGCTACTTCTGTGACTTTTTTTCTCAAGTACCATCACCACTGCCAATGACATAGTTACTGCTAATTTTTGTCTACCTATGTCTACATGCAGGCTCTGGGTCAATGCCTTCTATTATTTAATTTTTGTGTTTCCAGTTGCTCTTGCTCTGAATGGGAAAAGTGCTACTCNGTGTCTCATAGGTGAGAAAACTGAGACATTTGGTAATTTAAATAATTCACCTATATCTTCATGTTGAGTCAGTAAGGGAGGTAGATTAGAAACTCTAGCTTGACTAATGTAAANTCTCAGGATGTTTTCTTTTCTACACTCCTCATTATAAACCTTTCCACTCCTGGCATGAGAGCTCAATCCTTGTAAATCTCAGGTCCACTCTCTCCCTAGAAATTCTTTAATCAGGCTGTACTTGTGGGCTTCCTGTATCCCTGCGACAGTGTGATACAAGTAGATTGAGACACGTCAGAGAGGGTGGTGAAGTTGACTAGATGCTAGCAGCGACAACATTGGAAGAAACTGAACAGTTTGGGTACCACTTAGAAAGAACAAAAAGCCCTGCCTGTGAATTGCANGACATCTTAGTTCACAAGACACACTCAACTTNCAGTGATAGTAAAATGTGAAATAAAGTACATCCTAGAATGCTGGATTACANTGAAGGCAGAGCACATAAGATCACTCTGGAAAGCGCATCCCCTACTGCGGCTCACATCCAGTAGAGTTTGAGTATTTCCATCTTTTGTAATGGGATGGTGATGAGTGTCATACAGCAGATGGAGCTGCCAACAGTGTCCAGCCTGGCTTTCCAATCAGTGTGCTCAGCCACGGAGAGCCCTGGCTTAGCTAGGGCTGTCAGGTGCCCTGTGACCCAGCCCCTGCACAGCCATGCTCTAAGGAGTTCATGGGTCTCTTACTTGTACCAGAGCCAAGCGTTAATGAAGGTAGTTGGCATTTCAATGATGTGACCCAGAGGTGTGCCTTTCTCAGGTTCACATTAGACGGAGATAAGGTCCTGGCCAGACANCATCACNTAAATTAATTGAGGTGTTGAGAGGNAATCAAATGGGAATTCTTAGTCCCCAGGCGATACTCACAGGCTAAGAGCCGGGGACTGCAGAAAAGAACTAAAAGGTCAGTCCAGGGCACTGTGACAGAAATTCTGACTTTTGCTGGGGGAGTTTGATGATGGGAAATGAGACGATAATGATTTGTGAGCTTTGGGTTCTGATTTGACCTTGGTCTGCATCCTTTATTGATCGATTCTGTTCAACAGATATTCATAGGCAGCCATGAAGGTCAGGCATTGTGCTAAGGCTGCCAGAGGTNACTGTGTGTGTCAGAGAGCAATTGACTTCAGAAATGACTCAGCTAGGTCTGACCATGTTTTCCCACCTCTGCTTTTCCTTGGCCACATAGTCTGGTGCTTAGAGCTCCTTGCTACAAGCTGGGATAGATGTCAGATCCTAAGATATGCCTGTCCATGGCTTGGCATGCTCAGCATGCTTTGCATGTTCTGCCAGCTGCATGGAGGAGCTTGGCATCGTGTCCCAAGTTTGCCTGTGTGGAGACCAGGTGAGCAGCCCTAACTGATGGGATCCTTCTTGGCACCTTTAAAAAACCTACGGTGCAGCATTATTATCTTCCAGTTGAATTGGTGTGTGGACCATAGGTGTGTCTTGTGCACTCAGTGCCAATCAAAGTCTGTTTGCCTTACCTGAGGATGCTGTGCCCTCTAATAATGCCATAGCTAAGAGTATTGGCCCTCTGCTAAAATATGTATAATCTTACATTTCAGTAAATGCCTGGCACAGTGCTGTGTGAGACTGCTAATATGCCCATTTTACAGGGCAAAGGCATGTGTATCCTGTCTCATCATTGCCTTTGTATGGACCATGTGATGGTACTAAAGGTGTTCATCTTGACTTTGTAACCAGGAGTTGTAAGACGAATTTCTAACCAGTCTTATTAATAAACACACAGAACAAGAAATAGGGGTGAAAATCTGACAGAGATCAGAGGAATTAGGAGCAAACCACCAGCTAGTCTCACCTCACCAACGCTGCCGCTACTTCCAAAGAGCAAAGCGAAGAGAGCGACTGTAGTGGGCAGCAGTTCCAGCTATGACCTGGAAGCATAACCCTTACTGAGGCTTCGGGTAACTGCCAGGTCATAGCTGGAACTGCTGCCCACTACAAGCGACTTCCTGTCTAACCCAGCTTTTTATGCCTGTCCGTTCTGCTAACTCATTTCCTATCCTCACCAAGCTACATCACTTCCTGTCTGTCTGCACAGACCTCCAGAACTCTGTGGCGGTTTCTGGGATTAAAGGCGTGTGCCACCACCTCCTTCCACTAGTTTCCCAATATGACTTTGGAGTCACAGAGAACTAAACGGATTAAGGGTGTGTGCTAACTTGCATGACTATTGTTTTACTACTAGTGGCTGGCTGCCCCGTATTTCCTCCGATCCTCAGATAAATTTTATTGGGGAACACAGATAAAATATCACCACAAGGAGTCCTTCACTGTTCTGCTCCAAAAGTGCAAGCAGGGAGAAGTGAAGTATCAGCGACTTCACCGGTGTGCCTCAGTTTCCCTTTATCTGAGACAGATTCTGTTTAATTACAAAGAGAGGGGCTCCTCAAAATAATTTTTTACATTCATTTATTTAGTAGGGACATGTGCACATGTAGGTGCACACACGTGTGACATGTACAGAGGTCAGAGGACAACTTACAGGAGTCAGTTCTTTCCATCCACTGTATAGGTTCCAGGGATCGAAGTCAGGTCATCAGGCTTGACAGCAATCACCTTTACCCATCTCGCCAGCCCATGAAGAGTTTCTAGAGTGACAAGTAAGGCATACCCTGTACTATCCTAGGTATCCATGAAGGGTCCAAGGAGGAAGAGCAGAGGACAAGGAGCCTGGAGAGCTGGCTCCAACCCTGA